>JAODPA010064163.1:0-11052 GCA_025585075.1 Nepenthes mirabilis | reverse complement strand
TGATGACTCCTGCTTTTTTGTCACTCCGGATTTGGTGACTTCCGTTTTTTGGTCACTCCGAGTTTATTCACTCCGGATTTGGTGACTCCCGCTTTTTGGTCACACTCCGAATCAAATTGTTAAATTGGATCCAAATTTTTTGGTCGGCCTTTTTGATCCTAGAAACCTGAGTGCTCTCCTTCGATCAGATTTGAAAGAATTTTCTGAAGCTGGTGAATCTTCAATGCAGCCTTCGTCAAATCCTTCGCGTCAAACTTTGATTTTTATTGATGGTGTATTGATGATGGAAAAAGATGTACTAGGCCCCATTTTGAATGGAATCGAATATTTTGTATTGAAAGAATTTTTTCAAATGCATTGCATTCCAAGTTCTCGGTACTAATTTTCCATTCGAGGAGCGCAATTTGTAGGCACCATTTCTTAACACAGCAGAAACAATAAACGGACCTTCCCAATTAGGAGACAGCTTATTTCTATTTGCAATTTTTCCGGTTGGCTGTATACTTCTCAAGACTAAATCTTCTAGTTGTTTCCTCACTGGGCTAGATACTTGATTGATAACTCGGCATGATTGGCAACTCGGCTGGACCGCTATCTGGCTTAAGTGACTCTTGTGTACCGGAGTAAAAATCAGCATGAGTGCCTTTTGCGCACCAGATTGGGCTATGACCGGCGTTAGAATAATCGACGGAATGCCCTTTTTGGTCAGAGTGGATCTCAACCGGCTGAATGCCTGGTTAGCAAAACGGCAATATTGATGCAGGAGTTAGCTACTCGTGGCACTGGTTTGGATGCCGGCCTTGAAGTTGAAATTGGTTTCTTGCGAGAAGAAATACCAACCAGCAACCTGTGAGAGGAGATGCCGGTTCTAAAATTGAAATCAGCTTCTTGTGAGGAGAAATGTCGATTTGGATTTTGGCACCTGCCTTTTAGCTACCGTGTTGCTTCCGGAGTGAGGAAATACCGATTTAGAATTGAAATCGATTTTTACACCTCAAAGGCCGATTTGGATTTGGAATCAGTTTTCTGTGACGTGAAAAATGCCGGATTGGATTTTTCTGCCAGAGAATATCTGAGTAGGCTGAATTGCTGTCAAAATAAATCTTGGCTGGCTGAGATAATACGCTGCTGCCGGACTGAATCCTAGCAACTGAATGAGAGAGGAATTGCCGGAGTGAAAACTGAACCGGCTAAACGTGAGACAGAAATCCGGAGTGGACTTTGCTTCTGGATGGAGTGGTTCTGTACCGGAATGCTAGGTAGGGAAATACAGACCGAAAAGTTGTGATAGGAAATACCGATTAGAATTGATATCGGTTTTTACACCTTCAAAGGCCGATTCTGATTTTCCTCAGATTATTTGAATTAAAATCGATTTTTTACACTTTCAATAGCCGATTTGGAAATTTGTGAGAGATCTCCGGTGTGCCTGTGCCACTAAGGAAAATTTGCGCTGAAATCTGGAGTGGATTGACATCCGGAGTTGGCTGTAGTCCGGAGTTTGCTGAAGTCCGGAGTTGACAGTCTCACTTTTGGGAGCAGGAGTGGATATCAGCAGGAGTGTCTTTCACAGGCCGGAATGGAATCTCATCCGATTTTCTGTTCAACAGAACGTTGGAATAGTCCCTACGACAGAGCAAATCTGGGTTGGTTGAACTGCTGCCGGAGTAAGTCTTGACAGGAACTACAGTAAGTCTTAACCAGAACGTTGGTTAAACGCGCGAGGCTTTACGGGTCTTCCACATGTAAGATCCCCGTTGGTTGAGCTCTGGCGCCTTTCGTCCTTTCAGTGCTATCGTCTTTTCAGGGGGAAACTTGTTTATTTAAACGTGCCCTTTTCTCCTGGATCATTGCATTTCCTCGCGCCTGTGTGCTTATCAATTGCCTGCCCTCTCCTTGCGTGTTTTCTTACTACGAAGTTGATGGAGGGTTCCTCTTACGAATCTGAGTTTGGCTCTCACGCTCCCTGGGCTTCGGGAGCCGACACTCCAGGAGGGGCTCGCTCCGAAGCCACAGTCGCGAGTCCTACTCAGTTTCCGAGTGTGCCTCCGGGTTTCAAGAGGGTTGAGGCGCGCGCTGGGACATCAGCAGTTGAGATGGAGCGGCTAAGGGGCCGCGTGCACATCTGAAAGGCGAATGGGCTGAGTCAGAGGCAAGGGCTTCGCGCCTCATTGGCGCCAATGTGGCGGCTCAGGCCCGCATACTTGCCCTTGAAGGGGAGATCGAGCAGCTGAGGCAACAACACGGGGCTGAGGTTGCCAGGCTGCGGACAGAGCTGAGGACAAGGCTCCGACTGGAGGGTGTAAATCCTGCTCTGGAGAGGAGTTACTGCGATGCTATCAGGCTTTGCCAGAGGTTGGCCTTGCTGGAGGATTCGAACTTCCGAGTCGGCGTTCTGGACCCTCGCAACTCCCACGCCCGAACGCGCGAGCAGTTGGTGGATTATCACGCCCCAAGCTCCTCCACAGGCCGTTGGGATCGTTAGCTGATAGCCCTCCTCGTTGCTGCTTCTCTCCCTTTATATATATATATAGCCGTTGTAACAGGGGTTATTGTTGCGATAAAATCTGTTATTTCATCGCACTGTTCCATCTTTTGAACTTCTCGTTTCCGGATTGGCTTCTTCCGTTTTGCGTAACCGTGCGCCGCTTTATGGGCTTCACTATCATGAGCCCTCATTAATGCTGAGGCGCTAGCGTGGATTCCTGTCAGACGGCTAAGGCGACACGCTTGTCAGTCTGGCGCTTGGCCATGATTGCGGGTGATTTCGGATCCTGCGAAGCGCTGCAAGGCTGACACGCGTCCCAGTCACCCTTGGTGGGAGTCGCTTAGGTTTCCCGCCTGTTGGTCTTCCGTTGCCTATTTAAATCAGTTAGGACGGCTTACTCCTCCTGCTGAGATTTTTCCTGTAGTGAACTTGTGTCGAGAGAGAGAGAGACATGGCGAAAAAGAGAGAAAGTTCTTCTTCTCAGGCTCTCAGGACGAGCCGCCACGGTGTCCACAACACAAAATCTGTCTTGACTGCGGGCGCTATTGCTGCCCTCATGGTCGATTACGGCATCCCCAGCGACTGGAGTTACCGTGATCCTGGTGCCTTGGACAGAGCCAGCGCCCCCCCCCCAGCAGGCTTCATAGCCATCTACGAGCACCACCAGAGAGGGGGGATCCGTTATCCGACGCCGTGTACGCTATACGCACTGGTGGATGCGATGGGTGTTCCCATGGCGCGGCTTCATCCAAATGCTTTGCGTTTCCTGGTCTCCCTGTGCATCTTCGCTTACCTCCATGGCGGCTCTTTCGATGCCAAGGCCGCCAAACTGATTTTTCGTTTCACCGAGTCGGAGGATTGGGTGTCGATGTCACCCAATACGGGTTTCCACTTTCGGGGAACCAATCCCGATTCAGTGAAGGACTGGAAGGACCGGTTCTTTCTGCAAGAGCCCTCCGACTCCGAGCTCTCACGCGTGTAGGCCCCAATTTCAGGGTTTTTCCTGGAGAAACCGCAGGCAGAGGACGCTGTGGAGGCGGCTGAGCTGATCACCGCCATTAAGTCTGAGGAGGCGAGGTTCTCCATCCAGGGTTAATTCTTGACATCTATCACTTTCGAGGCCTCCAAGTGGGGGCCTCCGTCGGGATGCGGAATCGCTGGTCACGGTAAGGGAGTGCCTGGGGGTGCAACTGTCCCCCGCTCATCCGAATGAGACGAGGAGGAGAGTTGCTCGTTGTTGGAGTCTTCATCAGACGACGATGAGGTAGAGCCCTCCCTAAAAAAGTTGAGGGAGGCAAGGGGGATCTAAACACGGAGGTCCCAAAGACAGGTCGCCAGCTCTTCGCTTGTGATTCGAAGTCCGGCTCCGAAGGTGGTTACGAGCGCGGGCCACCAGGGGGAGACCGCCGGGTCATCGTCGACTTCGGCCTCGGGACTAGCCGTTCTTGAAGTCTGCGAGGTTGGGTCTCAGCCCGCAGGGGGTCCGCACGCTCGTTCCATTGCTAAGACATTCGTGGATCCTGCTCCAAAAGCGAGGGATGATGTTGCAGATCTTGGTGGCCCAGAAGGGCCGTGTTCGGCAGCCCCTGCGTTGTCGTCGGAGGCCAGGGGGCCTATTGAATCGACTGTGATCTTTGTGGAGCCCATTTCAAAGTACAGGATCCTCGAAGGCGTGGCTTCGCCGTCGGAGGAAGGAGTCGCGCTTGTCGCCGATCCGGTCAAAGCTAGCGAGGGGGTAGCCGAGACGTCCTCAGGGCTGGGGCCTCCGAGCGCTCCTACGGCTATCACCCTTCCAGCCAGCTCGCCTTCGGCGGGGGAAGGAGAGGCGCCTCAGGAAGAGGCACTACCGGGTAATCCTGTGCACTCCCCAAGCACTGCTCCTATTCAGGCATGGATGTTACTGTTGCTTGTTTTGGGAATTCTCCTGATATCTCCCTTGCAGGCTTCTGGGGATACCGATCCCTTTGACGAGCTTACCGTGCTTCACGGGGACTTACAGCAGGTCATCTGTCGCGCAAGGGCCTGTGCTGCCTCCTACCGAGAGGGTAGTGAGCGGGTGCTAGAGGAGAACAGGCGATTGCAGCAGAAGGTGGCGCAACTGGAAGCCCTGCTCGTTACCATGGAAGACGACGTCGCACGCCTGGTGAGAGACATGGTCGATCGGTATTCTCCGTTGAAGTCGCAGCTTGCGTTGGAGACTCGGTATTGGGACGGCATCCGCCTGTGCCGCAAGATTGCTTCCCTGGTAGCTCCCCACGTTCCAGAGGAAGTCTTTCATCCGGGGAACGCTGGGATCCGGGAGGCGTCTCGCCTGAGGAACTTTCACGATGAGGCCGCTCCGTCCTGTTTACCCGAGTAGTCTCCGTCTGTATAGGTTATCAGACTGCCTTTTGTCATTATCCCTTGCTTCTGCATCTCACTTGTTCCTTGTAAATGAATAAAAAGTGGCTATTTCTTTTTTCGTACTTGTCCTCTTTTGCGGTAGCATGCTGCTTGCAATCTTTGTTTAGCATGATCTGTGGGGTCATGCCCCGCTTTGGAATGCTAAGCTCGCTGAGCTATTATTGCCAAGGCCCTATCCAGGTGCCTTCTTGCACTGTGCTCGTCCTTCGTAAGAGGATGTCGTCGCAGCTCACGCGTTTAATGGGAAGCTCGATCCAGTAGAGCAGACGTCGTCGCAAGTCCCGTGGAGCCACAACAAGGGTCAGCCGGGTTGTCAGGCCACAGCAACCGGACTCCAGGGTCTAGGCCTTGGTCGCGTATGATTGCGAGAGGTGTGTGGCCACTGCTCGAGGCGTTATAATCACCAAGTTTAAGGTCCTAGACTACGACCATTGTAGACTGACGGTGCTCTTTTCTGTACAAGAAGGTCGCCGCACGCCTGCGATTGTTGCCCCTAAGGTTTTGCTGGCCGTAGATTGGGGACTTTAAAAGCCCCCAGGCCTAATGTTCTGACCGCCTAGGTTGTTGGCGCGAAGCCTGTTTGGCGGACCGCATGGGTCCTTTTGACTAGGTGTCAAAGCCTACGGGTGGCTGCTTCCGGGCCGTCTGGCGCGGAGCCAAAGCACAAGAGGCTGCTTGGCACGAAGCCAAGATGTATGGGGCCATCCCCGAGCCGTGTGGCGCAGAGACAAAATCCTGGGACGGTCGCTTTCGGACAGCCTGGCGCGCAGCCAAAGACTTATTTTACGGATGGACGTTTGTCCTCTCGACTTAGGGGCAGTCTAGGTCGTATGATTTAAGAATGTCATGCATGTCAGCAATTCACACAAATGGAGATGCAGGATAACAGGAAGAGTGATTTTATTAACAAAAGACATCACACATGTCCAAGCATTCATCATGATGTACGTACTCGTGTCTTACCTGGGTTGATGTGGCGTTACTGGTAATACTTCATTATGTTGGCGATGTTCCAAGTCCGCGGGACTAGTTTGCCGTTCTGGGCGCACAGCTTGTACGCTCCGCTCCGGAGGATTGCGGAGACGGGGAATGGTCCCTCCCACCCAGGGGAGAGTTTGTTTCTATTCGCGGTCTTTCCCACCGCCTCTACGTTCCGGAGGACCAGATCTCCAACTTGTAGAGGGCGTGCCTTTACCCGTTTATTGTAGTACCGTGCGACGCGCTGCTGATAAGCCGCGGTCTGTAGCCGTGCCGCGTCTCGAACCTCTGAGAGCAGGTCTAAACTTTCCCGGAGCTTTTGTTCGTTTGTGGCTGGGTCGAAGCATTTGACCCGCAGGCTTGGCATCCACACATCCACGGGGACCACAGCCTCAGCCCTAAAGCAGAGGTTGAAGGGCGTTTCCCTTGTCGGCTCCCGCGGGGTTGTCCGATACGACTAGAGCACGGACGGTAGCTCTTCAATCCAGGAGCCCCCTGACACACATTCGCCACTTGCCGCTGCTCTTCTTTACTACCACAACATTTGATAGCCACTCCGGATATTAAACTTCTCTGATGAATTCGGCGTCTAAGAGTCTCTTCACTTCTTCCCTAATGGCGACCAACTTCTCAACGGAGTGGTTCCTTCGCTTCTGCCGAAAGGGCTTTCGGCTCGAGTCAAGGCCCAACTTGTGGACTATAACCTCGGCCAGTATCCCAAGCATGTCAGCGGGTATCCAGGCAAACACGTCGGAGTTGGCCCTAAGGAAGGTGATCAGCTGGTCGCGTTCAACAGGCTGGAGAGATCTGCCCACATTGATGCACCTTTCCGGCTTGGAAGGGTTTAATGGGATCGCCTCAGTTTCTTCTCCCGACTGGGCCTACTGCAGTAGGGATTCGTCGCGGAGATCAAGATCTTCGTCAGGGTGGCCTGATACCGGGGTTGATTTGGGACAGGTAGCACGTCCGTCCCATCTCCTGGTCTCCGAGGACTTCTCTCACGACCCACGGGGTGGAAAACTTCACCTTCAGGTGCGGGATGGACGTAACAGCTCTAAATGTGGTTAGGAAGGGTCTGCCCAATATGGCGTTGTAGACGGATGGTAAGTCAACGACGAAAAACGCCAGCTCTCGCGTCACAAAGCGCGGGTGGGTTCCCATAGTGACCTCCAGCCGGACTATCCCTTGTACAGGGACTGGTTCGTTGTCCAGGCCGTACAAGGGTCTGCTGGCATCTTTCATCAGGATTCGTTTTAGTCCAAGTTTAAAGAAGGCATTGAGATACAGCAAGTTTTGCGAACTTTCATTATCGATAAAAACTCGTTTCAGTTGGTAGTCATCCCCACCGCCTAAAACGAGGACAGATACAACAAGGGGATCAGTATGGGAAGAGGTCACATGAGCCATATCGTCGCTGCTAAAGCTAATGACATAATCTCTAACCCCTATCCTTGCTCGCTTGTTGCTGGAAGTTCGCTCCAGCTTCCTGCGCCTGGCATCCGCGACGGCCGTGGTGGAGATCATGTTGACCACGCCGACGGCTGTGCGGGCCCTCGGAGGCTTGTTGGCTTCACCATCGGAGGTTGCGGGTCCCTACCCCGAACTCTTCACGAACCGCTTGAGGTGTCCGCGCCGGATCAGATTCTCTATCTCCTGTTGCAGGGTCCGATAGTTCTCGGTTGAGTGTCCCGGGCAGCGATGGTACTGACAGTAGTTGGTCTTGTTGCTGCCGCTGGGACCATTCGGCATTTTCGGCCATTTGAAGAACTTCTCATCCTGGATCTGCATTAGGATGTTTGTGCGGCTGTCATTCAGAGGAGTCAGGGAGGTTCTGCCGTAGTCCTTTCTGGGCCCTAGCGAGGGCCACTGTTGCTTTCGGCGCTTTGAGAAGCGCTGGCCGTCGCTATCCCTCTTTCGCCCACAAGTCGTCCTGAGGGCTTCCGAGGGCCGGTCCGCTCGCTCGGGGCGCTTCGCCTCATTAGCCTCTTCGGCCATGATGTACGCTCGGACGATGGCCTCAGCCTCCCGGATGGTTTGAGGGCGCTGGTGCGACAGGTGCTTGAAGAAATCTCCCGCCGCCAGGGTGGCGACGAAGGCGTTATGTTTCAGCTCGTCGGAGAGCTGGGGAATCCACCGTGCCTCGGTGATGAAACAGTTCAGGAACCGCTTCAGGCTCTCGTCTGACTTTTGGCTGAGGTGAACCAGGTGCCATAGTTGCCTCTCCTCCCTACGACTGGAGGAAAACTGGCTTAGGAAGCTGTCAGCAAGCTCGTCGAACGAGCGTATGGAGTTCGGAGGGAGGTCGTGGAACCAGAGCAACGCGTCCCCCCTAAGGGTGACGGGAAAGCACTGGCACATCAGGGCCTCGCTCGCTCCCTGCAAAGACAAGTTAGTACGGAAGCAGTTGAGGTGATCCATCAGGACCTTGCTTCCGTCGTACCCCTCCAGGACCGGCATCTTGAACTTGCTTGGCAATGGCTCAGTCCGCAAGTCCATGGCGAAGGGTGATTTCCGGAGGTCGGCGGAGGAGCACGTGGGCTTCTCCTTATGCAAGATGTCCCACAGCACTTTGACTTTCTCCTCCATCGACGGGTCCGTCGTTCCCCTCCGCGTGTTGATGACATCACGGAGCTCTGTGGGGTCCTGGAGGTGCGGTTGAGCTCGTCGGGGATGTCGACTCTCCGCCTGAGTGGTTCGCTCGCTGTTGGAGCCCGCCGCGGTCGGTCTCCCGTTGCCGCGCGAGTCACGGGGGTTACGCCGCTCAGAGCTGTCCTCCCGATCTCCACGGGCGGGATAACTTTCCACCTCGTTAGGATCGTTTCCGCTTGGGGCCGCCTAGGCCGCGGCGTTGTCGAGCCGGTTGGTTCTCCTCATGCGGGCCGCTGCACGACGCTTTGCTCTCTTGGAGGTGGAGGCCTGACACGCCGGAGGAGCAACTCCCGGCCAGGGAGTTCCCGTGTTCTCGCAAAGGGCACGAAGGACAAACTTAATATCGCCCATGTCCGCAACCAAGCGGTGGACGTCGGGCTCTGGACGGTCATTCGCTTGGTTCTCGATAGGGGGTCTTCATTTTGGGCAACGACCTCCATCACCGGAGCACTAGCTTGTGCTCGAGTATTCACCATTTTCTTGTTTTCAGGAGGAATGTGGAAAAAAGACACTTGGCTTCTCGTATGTTTCCCACAGACGGCGCCAATGTTGCGTCATGGGTCTGCAATTGCCGTACGAATTAGGAAGCTTTCGGATTTCCTAGCACGCGGTGGCGTCAGGATAAGAGTCTGGTCTCCGTCTCTATGAACCTAAACCGGCACAACACAAACAACAAACAAGAGGTCAGAGGTCCGACGGGATTTCTCCCACCACGGCCACTCCGACGCTCAAGTTAGCAAATTCCCGCAATGAACGGAAATGGCGGACGCTGTGAGCGGTGCGCGGATGAATGCTGATAAAACGTGAGAGACGCGTGTATGCTTTAGTATGGAGAATGGAATGAGCAAGTTGTGGAAGGCCTGACTTCCTTTGTGCACCGCAACGGGTGGCTGACTTTCCCGTGGTCTGAGAAGACGTGGCGTTAGTGATCGAGAGCTAGCTCATGCCAGAAGGAAGTGAGTGCGTTCTCAATTCCAGCTCTTTTTTTTCTTATGATCGAGTTTAAAGGAGGGAAGATCAGCGTTCGAAAATCGGATCCCCTCTCTGCAGGGAGTGGGAGCACTTATAGGCTCCTCCCCATTGGACTCTTGGCGCCAGGATGCCCGTTGCAAGAGCTTCCTCGCTGCTGGTCGCTGTTGTTGACCGCCGATCATGTCGGCTGTCGTTTTTCCGTTTCTGACAGGCTTCTGGGCGCAGCCGGCCACGCCTGGTTTCACCCCTGAGAGGGGATTGGCTAGCTGTCTACAGGCGGCTGCTTGACAATGGCGTTGTGCCAACCGCTTCCCGATTGGCTGGCCTTTCCGCCTTTCTGTCGATTTTCCGGCAGCGCATTAATGCGCTACAGAGTTTCCGTCGTCTTCTGCAAGCGTGGCACCGCATACGCCTCTTGCGCGGTTGGGCTCGACTCGTCCTTTGTAGGCTCTAACACTCTTCGTGGGCTTCGCCATCTTTTCATGGGCCTTAACATAGGACCCAACAGGACGTAAGCGTACGAACTCAAGATTATAAAACACAATGTAAGTGTACAAATAATCATCAGTTTTTTCTCAGTTTAATATAAATATTTTTCTAAGTCTCAATTCTTTATTCCTGTTTACATCTTAATGTTGACATGTGAGTGAAAGTCAAAAATCACTCCATGAAAAGATCAATCAAGTTACAATTGGCCATATTTCTAAACTCTGATTAGCCAAATTTTAGCAACATATTCATCATATTCCTTACTAATTTACTTCAAATCATCCTTACGCAGCCTGGCTATAACTACAAAGTTCATTCAAACCCAAGTGATACAAACTCAAGCCAACTGCCATTATGAATAGGCTGAAGCACGAGACATTATCTCATCACCTTTCCGAATGAGCAAAACAAACCAAATGGCAAAAACCCTGTATGCACACAAGGGGGCAGAGAGCCAGAAAACAACAACAATTCCCCTACCCAATTTAGTCCGTTCAATTGCACAAAAAGTGCTAGCGGAGAGTCTTTCAGCTACTACTGAAATAATCTAAATAATACGTCATATCTATCAATTCATACTATCAGTTTACACAGAAGAAATTAACAGAGGAACATTATGTCATCCAAAGGTATACCAATAAATATTAAAGAGTATCACCAAAATATTTTTGATCGCATGAAACATTACTATATTTGAGCTCTTCCTTCAATTGGCCGGCATGGGCATGAAAACCAATAGAATAAGAAAGAATTCCAAAACTCAAAATAGGCCAAACAAGGATTTTAGTGAGTGCTTTCCAACTAGTGCATATCAATGACGATATTATATCCGCTAATGAATTCTTCCTTGATTTACATCCTATAACAGACCTCCTGATCCAGGGTCGGCAATTTAATATGCAAAAGGAATTATAAGAGAGAATTTGAAATTCAGAATATCAGACTAGGGCTAATACTCTTCCCCCTTCCAAGCTTATGCCAAATTGGAAATGGGATTTTTCCAACATTTCTACGGTATTTGAGTTTCTTTACCCAAATTAAGAAAAACCTTAGCTAACTATTCAAATATTCTG
>JAODPA010064152.1:0-11053 GCA_025585075.1 Nepenthes mirabilis | reverse complement strand
CTTTTATTTTTAATTCTTCAACACACCTCTAAGAGTGCGCCCCATTTCCGTTCATTATGGGAAGTCATTGACTTGGGGATCGGAGTATTTTTGGTGGAAGAAATCCTGCCGACCTCTGACCCTTATTCATAGTTTATATTGTGTAGGTTTCAGATTTTTAGAGATAGAGACCGGACCGGTCCGAGATTCACCCCAAAGCAGGAATCCGGATGCTCCATAATTCGTAAGATAACTCAGGATTTGCGACACAACAATATGTATTGTAAAGAGTAAGACTATGAGTACATATGAATAAGGGAGACGAGACAAAGAAAAATATCAGATTATAGAAATTAGAGTTTTGGATGGACATGTCCCCTAAAAATAAGGCTAAGTTTCTTCATGACTAAATATCTGTCTTTATATTAAAAAAATTTTCAATAGAAAATGTTATATGCCAAATATAAATGTGTAAATGAGTAGCGGTAGCAATAATGTGAAGATAAATTTGTTCGAGCCTTATTAAAAGGATAGTTCATTGCGGAAGATTAGTATAACTAGAAATAAAACATATTTAATATATACAATTTTATCGGTATAATGTGATAAAATATAATATGTGCCATGATTATGTATTTGACTCGATGGATGTCAAATCGGATTCTAACTCAAACTCTGCTCACCCTAAACCAAAATAATTTGTCAAATGAACGACACTTGTTTTTCAATTTACCATTCAACCTTCAAGTAAAAATTACACTAGTCAAACTATTATAGGAAATGAAAGGAAAGGCCCCTTGAGGACATGCCCTTGCCTTGGGATAGTTTTGCAAGGAGTTGGTTATTTAGAGGACCAACTTCTAACATTTAATTAATATAGGCTTGAATCTTGCAAAACTTTTTATTTAAGGATTAGGGGATCCTGTTTCTCCCGCTAGAGATGTGACCTCACCCGACCAGGACCACACTGCTGGTACCATGGTCAACGGGACGATCAATGGCATACCCACACCCCTTTTTAAAAATCTAGTAGAACACATATAGAATACGAACAAGATGCTTCAGATGCTCTGCTCCGCCAGGAGCACACACGGCAGCGGGATCCGCCAGTGGCAGTCCCTGCATCGGCCTTCAGGAGGGGAGACCAGAGGAAGAAGAGACCGGCCAAGAAATTCAGAAGGCTGGCCAACATTCAGACACCAAAGTCCTCTCACGCCCAAAGCCGGCCAAGGCTTAAAGAATGATTGGGCAACAAGACTCCGAAAGAAAGTCCATAATGAATGAACCCCCGATACTCTCAGGTGGAAACTAGGACCCAGGCTCAGGAGGGAGTTTCCTCGGTCGATAGATCCATAGGTGGCAATAGCCGGCCGGCTACGTGCCATCCCAGAGAAAGAACGGAGTTGAGAACATATCTCAACTCCAAAAGATCAGGCAATGTCGCTCAGGCAGATCCAAGACTGGAAAAGGTTCGAAACCGCATGTTAAAAGACGATGAACACGTGATAGACCTTGACCGATCTCCTTTTACGGCGGAGATCTTGAACACCTTATGCTGTCGAAGTTTAAGATGTCAACCCTTAACTCATACGATAAGAGTGCTGATCCCATGGACTATCTTAATAACTTCAGCATCCATCTGAGTCTACAAGGGTTGGAGGATGCAACAATGTGTCGCTGCTTTCTGTTTACCTTGAAGGGGATGCTCACATTTGGTTCCATCACCTCCCCACAGATTCGATCCTGAGTTTTAGGGAGTTAACTGATCTCTTCTTGGCGTAATACGCCTCCAGTCGTTGAAAAGAGAAGCAACGTTTGCACCTGTCCCACATCAAGCAGAAACACGAAGAGAATCCACGAAAATTTCTAGATCGCTTCGCGGTAGAAGCCAGGCGGATCCCCAGGCTTACGGAGGAGATGAAGCGTGGTAGTTTCATCTCCACGCTAACATACAAGAACTTCTTTAGGCACCTGGCGCATAAGAATCCAAGGACCTTCTGGAAAGCGGAATCTATCTCCAGGGCTTACGTAGCAACGGAGGAGGCCAACGAGGCTAAACGTCCTGAGTAGATCAAACAGCCTCGCCTTTCTAAGCTGAGGGAAAGAGGAAGTACAACGGCGGTGACTACTCCCACAAAATGCACCACAGGATTGGACAACCAGAGCGTAAGGACTACGGGCCTATCAACCTGATGCCCCTGATTGACACACGTTTAAACGTCCTCATGTAGATTCATGAAGAGAAGTTCCTTAAGTGGCCAAAACCACTTAAGAAAGCAAAGGGAGGAAATCCAGCCAAGTACTGTGATTTTCATAGATCTCCCGGACACTCCACGGAGGATTGCAAGGCACTTCAGCGGGAGATCGAGGAGCTGATCCGAAGAGCCTACCTCATCAAGTTCGTTAAGAACCTTGGCCAGAGCTCTGGACTGTAGGCGGTGATGGACCAGAGCCTTCCCCTCCATGAAATCGGGTCATAGTAGGAGTGGTTAATATGATCACGATTTGGCCGCCCAAGACTCCAACAAACCGTAAGGAGCAGCAGCCTGGGAGGAAGAAACAGTGCACTGAAAATAATGTTATTAGCTTTAGTGACAATGACTTAGAACGTGTAATCTCCCCATGGAGATCCCCTTATTGTATATGGGCTTATTTCGGACGGTAACGTCGACTACTAACTGAAACGGCTATTTATTGATAATAGAAGTTCACGTGATTTACTTTATTTTGACGTGTTCTTTAAACTCGGTTTAAAAAAGAGTCAGTTAAAACCTTCCGAAGGCCTGTTATACGGCCTTGACAACGAGCCAATGCTCGTCCAAAGGACGATCCAGTTGGAGGTCACCCTGGGCACATATCCAAGAACGGCGAGTCGTACACTCACCTTTTTGGTGGTTGACCTACCCACCGTCTACAATGCTATACTAGGCCACCTGTGCCTAAAAACATTCGGAGCCGTCACTTTGATATCGCATCTCAAGATAAAATTCTCGACAACATACGGTGTGGACGAAGTGTTGGGTAACCAAGTCCCTAGCCGGACATGTTACGTGTCCCAGATCACCCCGATTGGTAGCACCAAATCAGCAGGAGAGCTCGACTATCGTGACGGAGTAACTCTGCAACAGGCACAATCTGGTGAGGCAACCGATCTAATCTCACTAGACCTGGAGAACTTGAAAAGGTGCGTACAGATTGGTGGCTCATTCACTGGTACACTGCATGATGAGCTAATTATGTTCTTGCGACAAAACACTGACGTCTTTACGTGGACTCCCACTGACATGCCTGGGATTCTGGCCGGAATAATGGTCCACAAATTGGATTTCAATCCTGACCGCAAGCCCGTCAGGTAGAAGCGGAGAAATCACTCACTGGAAAAGCTAATTGCCATTTGGGAAGAGGTAAAAAAGCTGCTGGACACCGGTTTCATCAGAGAAGTCCAATACCTAGACTAACTCTCCAACGTCGTCCCAGTGAAAAAGAACAACAGAAAATGGCTAATGTACACGACTTTACTGACGTTAACAAAGCCTGCCCAAAAGATAACTTTCCTTTACCTAGGATCAACCTGTTGGTGGACTTTACGTTTGGACACGAGTTATTGAGCTTTATGGATGAGTACTCGGGTTACAATCAGATCCAGATGAGCCCTGAGGATAAGGAGCAGACATCGTTCATGACGGACCAAGACACTTACTGCTATAAGGTGATACCCTTTGATCTAAAGAACGCGGGTATCACTTACCAGCAACTCGTAAACAAGATGTTTGAGAAGCAGATCGGCTACAATATAGAGGTGTACGTCAATGACATGCTTGTCAAGAGTAAGACCATCTATGACCATATTTGCGATCTGACCGAAGCCTTCGAGGTATTCCGCACATACCAAATGAAGCTGAATTCAACTAAGTGTATGTTCGGCGTATCCTCAGGGAAGTCATTAGGTTTCATCATCTCTCAACGAGGAATCAAGGCAAACCTGAAGAAGATAAAGGCCCTTGCAGATATGACTCCGCCACAGAATGCCAAAGATGTCCAATGGCTAACTGGGCTACTGGAGACCTTGTCATATTTCCTAGCTAAGTCGGGAGACAAGTATCAGCCTTTTTTTAAGGCTCTAAGGGGGACAAAAGCCAACGGATTCCACTGGAGGTAGAGTGCTAGATGGCCTTCAACAAATTGAAGTAGTATTTGGTCTGTCCGCCGTTGCTAACATCAACCAAGGACAGAGAGGAGCTATACCTCTACATAGCAGTGTCAGAGGTGGCCCTCAGTCCTGTCCTCATATGCTAAGACTCCGACACTCAGCGGCTGGTCTACTACGTGAGTTAGACATTGACTGGCCCGGAGACGCGCTGCCAT
This sequence comes from Nepenthes mirabilis, assembly GCA_025585075.1. Lineage (NCBI taxonomy): Eukaryota > Viridiplantae > Streptophyta > Magnoliopsida > Caryophyllales > Nepenthaceae > Nepenthes > Nepenthes mirabilis. The sequence goes on along the minus strand of JAODPA010064152.1, from coordinate 6,709 downwards.
GCATAGAAAAGTTAGCCTTGGCACTAGTCTTCTCCGCCTGAAAGCTGAGACCTTACTTTTAAGCTCATCACATGATTGTTCTTGCCGACCAGCCTTTGAAGAGCATTCTCCAGAAACCCGACATTTCTGGACGGCGAGTAAAGTGGGTTATCGAATTGAGAGAGTTCGATATTGAATCTTGGCCCAGACCGGCTACTAAGGGACAGAATCTGGCCGACTTCATTGTTGATGCTACAACACTAATTCTCGAAGAACAGCCCACTGAGGACGTAGGACAACGCGAGAAAGAGTCGGAATGAGTCCTCAACGTAGACGAATAGTCTATAGACTCAGGCAGCGGTGCTAGAGTGGTCCTCAGGACCCCCTGACAGGTTTGAGGTGAAGTACTCCATTAGACTCGACTTTTCGGCCACTAACAACGTTGCCGAGTATGAAACCCTGCTAGCCGAGCTAAGACTGGCCAAAGAGTGTTTAGCTAAGCTACTGATTGTCTACAACGACTCTAAGCAGGTCATCAATCAAGTTAACGGGAGCTTTGAGGCAAGCAACCCACACCTAGCCAAATACTCGGCCAAGGTGAAGGAAGCCGCCCAAAGATTTGACAGGTTAACCCTAGTCTACATTCCCAGAATTGAAAACTAGAAGGCTGACTAACTTGCCAGAGTGGCGGTAGTCGAAAACTTAAAGTAGTACTCTAGGGATATGCGGGAGATTTTGGGCGCTCCTAGTACAGAGGAATAGGAAGCAATGCAGATCTCCGGAGCAGAAAATTGGATGGCACCGTACCAAAGATACTTGACGGATGGAGCACTTCCAGAAAACGCGGACGAAGTCAAGTGGATCATGAAGACGACCGGATGTATGCCGTGGTCGATGGACAGCTATATCGTCGTGGTTATTCGACTCCGTACCTCCAATGCCTCACTCCCGTGGAGGCCGACTACGCCCTAGGCAAAATCCACCTTGGGATATGCAGATCACACATCGGTGACAAGAACTTACCATTTAAGAACAGGGTTACTACTAGCTGATGATGAAGAAGGATGTGCTCGAGTTCGTAAAGAGGTCTGAGAACTGCCAATTTCACGGTAATCTTCACCACCAACTGCTCGCTAAGCTAAAATCCCTCCAGGCTCCTTGGCCATTCGTGCAATGTGGGCTTGGCATTCTCGGCCTGTTTTCCATCGCAACGGGGTAAAGGAAGTTTATTATCGCAGGTATCAACTACTTCTCTAAGTGGGTTGAAGCCATCCTACTAGCCAAGATCACGGAGCACAACACTCTTGAATTCATCCGTCAGAATATAGTCAGCAGATTCAGCGTTCTTGTGGTCATAGTGACTGATAACGGAACCCAATTCTCAGAAAAACGTTTCACCAAATGTTGCTCCAACCTAGGCATCAGACTGGTCCACACTTCGGTGGGATACCCTCAAGCGAATGGACAGATGGAAGTCACAAATCGTACACTACTCCACAGCCTTAAGACCAAGTTGCAGGACGCAGGGGGCTCTTGAGTGGACGAGCTACCCTCTGTCCTCTGATCTTACTGAACTACTCCAAAGGAGCTAACTTGCAAGATGCCCTTCAATCTCTGTTACGGGACGAAATCAGTAATCTCAGTTGAGATCGGGCTTCCAAGGCTTAGGGTCGAATTCTTTGACTCGCAAGGTAACTCCCGAAAAATTCAGGAACACTTAGACTTGCTAGAGGAAACCTGCAACGCTGCCAGGATGCGGACTGTGCCCTACCAATAAAGAATCGCCCGCTATTACAACAAGAAGGTAAAAACACGACAGTTCGACGTTGGAGATTTGGTCTTGCGAAGTATTGAGGCTGCGGGCAAGATTACCAATTTGAATAAACTCTCCCCAAATTAGGAATGACCTTCCTAGTCTCCGCCGTCTTGCAGAGAGGAGCGTGCAAACTTAGGACCCATGACGGCAAGTTGGTTCCACAGACGTGGAACGCGATCCACCTTAAACACTATATCCAGTAAGGGTCTAGATAGGTCATCGATGTGTATGCTTGTGATCATATGTACATGACGCTTCCAATAAAAGAAGTATTTTCCCATGTGTATTGTGTTACTTTTTATTTATTTTGATGTTCTATATGTGTGTGTTCATATTTGCATGTTTTCTTCATTTGTAGGACTAAATGACCTAAACTGTACCTAAGTCGGGCGGGTTTTCACCTGCTTATTATTAAACTCTGGTCATCCAGGCGGCCCATAAGCGGTCGTATTTAAACCCCGGTATCCGGGTGTCTCATAAGTGGTCGAATTTAAACCCCGGTCATTCAGTCAGCCCATAATCGGTCGTATTTAAATCCTGGACATCAAGGCGGCCCATGAGTGGTCGTATTTAAACATTGGTCATTCAAGTGGCCCGTTCGTGGTCAAAATCTTAGGAGGCTCAAGCAGCACACGTGGCGACCTCCTTTGTAAGGAGATAGCGTGATCAGTCAATGACGGTCGACAGGAGTAAGGCACTCCTCCCGAAGGCTGACCGCCCAAGTCAACACTTAGGCAGCGCCAGCAAGCCTCTATTCACACACGAGTATAGATCAGGCTTGACCTATGACCAAGATCAGCCATGGTGTCTCCTCAAGGACTCAAGACTTTGAAAAAGCGTCAATAACACCTTAAGCAAGGCAGGCGACCAACTTGCGTGTGATACACTAAGTTAGACGGCCAACACAACAATGGGTAATTTGAAAGCGAAGATGATGGCAAAAACGTGCAACATAGATAAAACAGTCGTTTTATTACTTACAATATATTTACATCGATACACTAGAGAAAGTGAAGAGTACCAAAAACTATGAAGGAGCGGAACTCCCAGGAGGAGGCAGAGGCGGCCCTTGATCACCCCGGGCTCCCCCACAAGGCTCTCACGACACTGGGCGGACTGGTTAACTGGGATAAGATACTCAACAGGAAAGTTGGGGTCCACCAGCCGGGCAATGCGCCGGCTAATGTTGACCTCCTCCCATAATTGTGTCAACAGCATGTTTGAGATCTCGTGGGGACTAATACGAGTAGTCAACTCATTCTCCAATGTGGTCATATGCCCCACGAGTTGATTAATGCACCGCTTAGCCCAATCAACCTCTTCCTTCAGGCGGATGTTTTCCTCTTTTAGCTTATCGTTTTCCTCCACTAGGCCAGTCATTACCGCTTCTCTAAACCTGGCATTCTCCTCTTTTAGCCTAGTGTTCTCTGCATCCACGTCGGCCAGCACAAACTCTAGGGCGGCTACATCTTTCCGATGTTCTGCATTTAGCAGCTCCAACTTCTCATCGAGCAAGCGATCTCCTTGTCCCGGTTCGAGATCACCAGGTCTCGTCGGTTAAGCGCCTTAATAATGGTGCCAGAAACTTTATCTGCCTGTAAAAATACTAGGAGTCAGCAACGGAGGCAAAAAGGGGAAGGAAAGTTGTAAGGGTTTACCTACCAGACTCTGCATACAAGCCTCATTGGCCTGCTGCGATCTTTAGACACAGATGGTGAAGGACTGAAAACTGTGTGCTCTTGTAAAGTCTTGGCAGTAGCCTCCGCCGCTAGCTTCTCCAACTTCGTCGTGAGGTCTGTTGCCCCAGCAGACTCTCTGGCGGAAGACTCCTCCGGCCTTCCCACAGTTAAACCTGTAGCCTGAGTAGGCTCTCTAGCAGTTGGCACTCCTTGTGCCTCCTGAAGCTCCCCAGAAGCAGGCTCTTTAGATAGTGTAGCATTTGGTGCAACAGGAGGCTCTGCAAGCACCTCCTTGGGTTCCCTAGCTGGTGTCTTCTCTGGCAGATCAACAGCCCACTCCACTGAGGGCTCTGCAGGTACCTCAGAAGGCACAAGGCTCTCCAGTTGTGGTAAGGCCAGAACAGCGTTGTTGCTGGCTGAGCCCAACCTGGCCCTATAAGCCTCAACGGTGGATCCCTCACCACCTACGCCAGAGGTATCTCCTACTCCCACAAGCTGACCAGTCAAAACATTCCCTAGCTCAATGGAGGAGGAAGAAGAAGGCATCACCACCGCCCCCGTCGCTGTCTTCTTCATCCCCTGGACTTTTGGGAGACTCCTCGCTGGGTAGCACTCCGATCACAATGGCACCGGCCTACCTTTTCCCAGAAGGCTTCCACACTTTCTACTAGGGAGAAGGAGGCCCCCACTTAGCATTCTTGGTATCAACACGAGAGACCAGGTGGTCTCTCTGGAAGTTGTCAAGGTGGCTCTCCACCAAATCAAATGGCGGCTCTAGGGACTCTGTCTCCTCATCAAAAGGAGTCCCAGTGTAAATTTCGAGCACCTTGCCCCACCCCTGGCCAATGGCCAGGACTCGTCCACACGAATAAAAAAGAACTGGTTCTTGTAGTTCTTTAAGAAGTCGTAAATAGAAGTGCTAATCTGGAGTCCACCGCGTGGGGCCAGGGAGATCCTCTCCGCTCCTTGGTTGAACTTGAATAGGACCCTCACAATGTCCACCGTCAGCTGCCTCATATGCTGACAGAGAAATATACAGAATGTGCATAGGTACCGCACAACATTAGCGTGGAATTGTGCGATAGGGACCTGGAGAGCTGTGAAGATGCCCAACAGCTCATTTGGAATTAGAATACGCAGGCCACTCCTCAAGTGGGCCTCGTTGACGGTGATGAATCCCTCAGGTGGCGAGCACGCCTTATCCTCCTTGGCCGGGACTCAGAAGATGACTGCCTTGGAGATGTTGTACTCCACGTACAACTCCTTCACATCATTCTCTGTGAGGATCGAAGCTATCTGTGTAACGGAAGCCATGGATATGAAAGTAAAGCAAAGTCGCAGACACTTAGAATTTTTTTAGGAAAGACAAAGGAAAGCGTGGGAAATTCAAAACTGAAATAGACGAATAAATTAAACGGTAGTGTGAACGCCATAGGAGTTAACCGTCTCGAGAACGTGCGCCTATCATTACTGACACGTGTCGTTCCCCAAATAGGCGCAGTCGAATCAGATTCTCTGGCACATTAATTATCGGGATCATGGATTCACCGCGTAGAGATACGTGGCCACCTTTTCGTTTGACAGGCTGGCTGATGACGGCGCGTCGTCCGAACTCCCATAAGTTCTTTGGACTTTGGCCCAGATGGTCAACGAATCCGGTCAACTTTTCCTTCAGAAGTCCTTCGGATTTCTAGCTTGGGCGAATCCAGTCAACTTTTCTTTCAGAAGCTCCCTGGACTTTGTCCTAAACGGTCATCGATTCCAGTCAACGCTTCCTCCAGTAATTCAGTAGATCTTGACGGACACCAAGTTATGTGACCCACAGGCTTAGAGTTGCAGCTATTTTCTTCATCAAGGTTCCTAGTCAAGCACATCCCATCATGAATATGTTGGAGGTTAGAGTCTAGACCACCAGCATGGGGGGCTAGTGATGGGTACACTCATATTGGGCCAGCCCATGAAGGAGGAACGGCGTAGGTATACAAAGGCCCATATGTGCTTGGACGGTGCGGAACGAAAGGCCAAGTAGACCGGCAAAGCTCGATAACAGGACGAACAACTGGCTTATGAAGATGGTCAACATTTTTGTTGACCAGAAGTACTACAGTAAGCCGACCTAAGAGCCAGCTTCACGTGGGCCAAACTTAGTTTGGCCCACACTTCTGTCTTTGACTAACAACGGTCTTCTCCCCTGATTTCGTACTCTCCAAAAAGGCAACCTCCATTACAATGGCTATATCTAGGATCGGTGCGCATTCACGAAGGAAAGCGCCAGAATTTTCTCCCTATTTGCAGTAAACCCTAACGGTTATGAAAACGCAGAAGGAAAGCAATTTGCCAAGGAAGCCATTACCGCCATCAAAGCTCCACAATAGGAAATGAAGCAATCCAAGCAGAGCGTGGGAATCAAGCCTTCCTGCCCATGGAAGGTCACCCAGCAGCACAGCTATAAAAAGCCCATGGAGTCCTCACTACAGGGCACGTTCAACCTAGTTCACAAGAGGCATTTAATCTCAGATAAAAATGCTCTTAATACTGGCATACTGCCGCTTCCACCATTTCTCTCTCCCTCATTCTCTACTGTGAAACTCTCACGCTTTCAATGAATCAATTTACTCTTCGCCACCACGTTCCCTGCGAATATAGTACTAAGAGCCAGCGCTCCTCATAAGCCCACAAAAGCCTCTCTCAATGAGAACAGCCCACCGTTTAAAACACTCTCCCTACTTCTTCGTTCGCTTTCATTTTCCTTACTTTTTTAATTCGAAGGTTGTTTACTAACTTAAGTGTCGAAGTGTCTTCGGTGGGACGACATCCCGCCGTCACCTAACCTCTTATTTGTTGTAGTGGCGTGTAGGATCCCGACTTAGTGAACGGAACCCGATTCAGACGATCAAGTTGACTCGAATCTGTTTGAAATTTGGATCCAGGACGCATCTGTTACAAATAAGTAGCTAGCTTTACTTATAATAATTATAATGAGTTGGAATTAAATTAAAATAAAATCTAACATAATATTCTTCACCTACAATACAAAGCTAACCGATAACGCTTAAAAATGGATAAAAATTAGTAGTTTGCATCATGTTTAAATTTAAATTTAATCAAAATAAAATTAAAAAATATCATTTTTCTTTAAGCGAATTTTTAATGATATGAATTGAATAAATCTAACAAAAAAAAATGGCAAGATTCATACCTGAATATCTAAATTTGAGAGATTTGTTGTTTATTG
>JAODPA010064141.1:0-11052 GCA_025585075.1 Nepenthes mirabilis | reverse complement strand
TTGTATCAGCTCAAGGGGTTGAAGTTGATCCTGCCAAAATTTGGGCGGTCCAGAATTGGGCGACACCCACAAATATCAAACAGCTCAGGGGATTCTTGGGTTTGGCTGGTTATTATCGCAGATTCGTCGCCCGGTACGCCCAAATTGTTATACCACTCACGCAGCTGTTGAGGAAGGACGCCTTTGTTTGGTCCGCTGAAGCCACCACAACCTTCCCGGCCCTCAAAACTGCCCTCACAACGACTCCGGTACTGGCCGTACTCGACTACTCCAAATCGTTCACCATCCAAACAGATGCCTCGGGACATGGCATTGGCACTGTGCTCCCCCAAGCGGGACACCCCATTGCCTTCTTCAGCAAACAGCTTAGTCCCCGACTACAAGGTGCCTCTACGTATATACGGGAGCTATGTGCTATCTCCGAATCCATCAAGAAATGGCGCCCATATCTGCTGGGCACCCACTTCCGCGTGCAAACTGATCACTTACCACTCAAGGCTCTCTTAAATCAAACCATTCACACTCCCGAACAGCAACGGTGGCTCACCAAACTGTTGGGATATGATTTTGAGATCATCTACAAGCCGGGCAGGGACAATTGCCCAGCAGATGCACTTTCTAGGCTGCCAGAGGGGGCTTGTCATGCTCTTTGCGCCTCCTCCCGCCCTGTTGTAGCACTACTGGCTGCTCTCCGTCAATTTTATGGCCGGCATTCAGCTTCAGCAGACTTCATGTCTGCGATACAGGATCGGCCTGGGGACTTCGACAACTACTCAGTGCGCGATGGCTTGGTCTTCTTCAAGGGACGAGTCTTCATTCCCCCCGAATCAGCATTGCAAGACCTTATCTTGCATGAGTATCATGCTTCGCCTACAGGGGGCCACACTGGATTTCAGCGAACGCTAGCGCGTATCGCCAACCATTTTTATTGGCCAAAAATGCACCACGACATCCACACTTTCATCTCCTAGTGCACCACATGTCAACAAGTTAAACCCCTCAACTTAGCTTACCCCGGCAAGCTCCAGCCCCTGCCGATACCCAAGACCATCTGGACCTCTATCTCCATGAACTTTATCACTCACTTGCCACTTTCTCAAGGCAAGACGGTCATATGGGTAGTGGTCGATCGCCTTTCGAAGTATGCTCATTTTGTGGGCCTCCTCAACCCCTTCACCGCGGAAGACCTTGCTGCTGTTTTCATCCAGGAAATCTGCCGCCTCCATGGTATGCCCTCTGAAATTGTCTCGGACCGTGACCCCATTTTCATGAGTAAGTTCTGGAATGAATTTTTTAAGCTGCAAAATACCACACTCAGCCGCAGCAGCGCCTACCACCCCCAAACTGACGGACAAACAGAAGTTGTCAACCGCTGTCTCGAAGATTATCTTCGCTGCTTTGTGTCCGACCACCCGGCTGCCTGGACCCAATTCCTTCCTTGGGCAGAATGGAGTTATAACACAGCACAACATTCCTCCACTAAGATGAGCCCATTTGAGGCTGTCTACGGCATTCTCCTCCCTCCCTGGTCGAGTATCTGCAAGGCAGTTCCTCAGTCTCGGCTGTCGATGAGCAGCTATCAACTCGGGCTTCTGTGCTCGCCCGGCTTCAGGCCAATCTGCTGCGGGCCCAGGTTTGCATGAAGAATCAAGCAGATGCCCATCGATCCGAGAAAGAATTTCAGTTGGGAGATTGGGTTTACGTCAAGCTCCAACCTTATCGCCAATCATCGATCGCACACCGCCAGTCCAACAAATTGGCCAAACGCTACTATGGACCTTTCCGTATTACCGAAAGAATTGGGCCCGTCGCGTACCGCTTGGAGCTCCCTGCGGATTCCCGGATTCACAACGTTTTCCACGTTTCTCTGCTGAAACGTGGCCCTACTGATGGTCCCAGCCAGCCGGTTACCTTCCCACCAGCAGCACAGGGGACTCAGCCCCTCCTCACTCCAGTCCATATCCTTGGCTTCCGCAAAGTGCTTCAGCGAGATACTTTCATCCCCCAGCTCCTCGTCCAGTGGCACTCCCAACCCGCCTTCGATGCCACGTGGGAACCAGCTGCAAAACTGATGCAAGATTTCCCTTCTTTTCACCTTGAAGACAAGGTAGTGTTCGATGAGGAGGGTAATGTTACCGATCTCATTGCAGCTGATACTCCGGCACCACCACCACAGCTGAGAACCCGTAAAAGCTCGCGCACAACACAGCCTCCACTAAGATACCGAGATTTCATATAGTATTTTATATTGTTAACTGTTAGGATATTATATGGTGAGGGTATATATTACATTTTAGAATGTTGGTATACTGCCATTTTAGGATATTACATTTAGAATATTACACAGCTCTGCCACGTGAGGTGGTTATCAGTTCAACTGGCTGTCATTACATATGGGTCAGAAAACATATTGGAAAAGCAAGGAATATTCATTCAGTTCTCTGCCACTCGTCTTCTCTCTTCTCTCTCTCTCTCTCTCTCTCTTTCTCTCGAACCTTCCCCTTCCCTACTGTTCATCGTTTTCATCCTTTCCCTAGAACTCCCCATTCCCTTAATTCCACAAGAAATCGGTGCAGCTGCCGGTAATCGGTACAAGATCAGCTCGATTGCAACAAAACTGCTGAGGAAACTGGTGGAGAGGAAACTTCTTATCAAGAGTCTCCAATGTTTAATTCGATTGCTCCATCATTTCAGCCAGAGGACGCCAGAGATCATCCTCCTACATGGCCATTTGCTTCAGGCTCCACGGCTTCATTGTCTCGTCCTAGCCCTATTGGGAGACAACTTGAGTTCACAGGAGCAAGGATTTCTTTGACTGAGGTAGCTCTTTGGGATGGATTTCTTACTGTAAGTATTCAATTAATCCTGTCCATTAAGTGATATAAACATTCACATCATGTATTTACTTATTTGGTAGTCCCACAAGATGAAAGAATGATGGATCCATTGAAAATTGGCCTTCATCAAAGGAAATTATGGATTCGTCAACTGTAAGATGAGATCAGTCATTTGCGGCTGACCCGAGTTGATTCCAATGTTTTGCAGCAGCTCTAAGATCAAAACTCCAGCCTTCAAGCTGAGTTACAAAGTGTTAAGGAAGATCTGGTGTTGACCAGCCAACAGAATGAAGAACTTCAGAGTGCCAAGGATGCCCTTGAGCAGACCAGCCATCAAGTTGAAGATCTCCGGAGAGAAAACGCACGCCTGTGTTTTGAGCTGAGGACTTGTTTCAAACCGGACGAGTTGGGATAGGTGTTGAACGCCCGCTTTTTGGACGGTGTCCAATTATGAAAACAAGTTGCCCTGGTGATTGATCCACAGTTTCCGGCCAACTTCTTTGACGAAAGGAATAGAGGTGTCCAGCACTTATCAGACTTGCGGGGATCCACCGACTCCGGAGAGCCAAGCCCTCTCCATCTTAGGAGCTCCCATGGATGATCGCTTATTTGATTATGTAATTTTGACGTTGTACAAGATTACAGGCTTCATAATATATCAGCATTTCTTTTAAATGTCTACTTGTTATATAGATATTGATTTACCAGCTATGCCGTTGGCTTTATTCTTAATTGATGCTGGGTTTTAATGAAATTGGTATCGTGGACAATTCTGATCTCCAACTTGCAGGCCATGGTTGATTGATGGTGCTCGTCCTTGAAGAAGGGAATCGAAGCACACATGCTAAATAGTCCCCTAAGGTTTAATCATTCAATCGATTTGGTTGGTTGCAACGGATCCAAATTTTCGATCGTTAGTGGACTGCTCGATAACTGTATCTAGGTTCTTTTGACCACTTTTGGGCCAGGGAACAAGTGAGATGGAAAATCTCACCAGACTTAAGGGCAATCTAGGCCGGCTTGACTTGATGTATTTTTATATGTGCACACATATTCAAACAAAATAATGATAACGATAAAATTGACAGATTAAAAAAGCAAACGACATCATAAGAAAGCAAAACATTTCATTGATACTGACCATAATATAATTACATGAACAACTTACACTGCCCACCTGGATTTTCGAACGCTATCGATAAAACTTCTTTAAATGAGCTACATTCCACATTCTAGGTACTAATTTACCGTCTTAACTGTGTAATTTGTAAGTACCATCCCTGAGAACGACTGATATGATAAATTGACCTTCCTAATTTGGAGACAATTTATTTCTATTAAGGATCTTTCCAGTGGCCTCTATGCTACGTAGAACTAAATCTCCAATGTCAAACTTTCGAGCCTTTACCCTTCTATTATAGTAACGTGTGACTCTTTGCCGGTAAGCAGCCGTTCTTACTTTAACTGTTCCTTGGACCTCATGGAGCAGGTCAAGGTGTTCTTTAAATTTTTGGGTTTTGCTAAGAGGATCAAAGTTTTTAACTCTTAAACTTGGTAGTCAAATCTCTATTGGAATCACTGCCTCTGTCCCAAAGTATAGACTGAATGGAGTTTCACGAGTTAGCTCCTTGGGCGTAGTTCTATAAGACCACAGTGTTGGAGGCAATTCATCTGCTTCGGAACCCTCAGCATCTTCCATTTTGGTCTTCAACCAATGCAATAGAGTTCTGTTGGTCACTTCCAATTGTCCATTGCTTGTGGATAGGCCACTGAAGTATGAGCTATCCTGACGCCTAAACTTGTGCAGTATCTAGTGAAGCGTTGTCCAATAAATTGAGTCCCGTTGTTGGTTATTATAACCTCTGAAATTTCAAATCGATAAATAATACTTTGCCGTACAAACTCAATGGCATTATGCTCAGTTATTTTTGCCAAGGGAGAAGCCTCCACCCATTTTGTGAAATAATCGATCCCCACAATAACAAACATCCTCTGTCCAGTTGCCACTGGAAACGGACCAATGATATCAAGCCCCCACTGTGCAAAGGGCCATGTTTTCTGTAAAGTCTTCAATTTAATTGGTGGTTGATGAAGCATATTTCCATGTAGCTGACAGTTTTCACATCTTTTAACAAAATTTATTGTATCTTTTTTCATTGTGGGCCAGTAATAACCCTACATTATGATTTTGATGGCTAAATTTTTGCTTCCAATATGAGATCCGAATATGCCAAGATGTACCTCACTCAAGACGTAATTTGCTTCCTCTGGAGTGAGGCATGTGAGGTATGGGGTTAAGTATACTCGATGGTACATTTTTTTGTCCACAATAGCATACCAACTCGCTGTCTTTTTTACACGTTTGGCATCTTTTGGGGTTTCCGACAGAATTTCATCAGTCAGGTATTTCCAATATTAGGATATCCAACTCTCCTGATCTGTAACCTGCAAAACTTCTTGCTCATACTCCACGATACTTGGAGTCTCTAGAATTTCTCGCGGGCATCTTGAATATTGCTCAAGGTTTTTAGTGGCTGCAACCTTTACCAGCTGGTTTGCTTATCCATTGTCTACATGGGAGATGTGAACTATCTCAAGTTTGTCAAAACTTTGCTCTATACTTTTTACTTTTACCAAATAGTTTTTAAGTAAGGGACTAGTTATATCAAAATTTTCTTGAACTTGGTTCACGATCAGTTTAGAGTCGTTGTACACAATCACATGCTTCGTCGAGCATTCTCTGGCTAGCCTAAGCCTAGCCAGTAAGGCTTCGTACTCAGCCACATTGTTAGTGGTCGAAAATCCAAACCTCATGGAATAAGTGATCTCCTTTCCATCAGGAGTCTTCATAACTATTTTGGCTCCGCTTCCACACTGCGTTGATGACCCGTCAATGTTCGAAATCCAACTGGGCACTTCAATTGTCTGGCAAACTTCTCCATCTCCAACAAAGATTGCCGGAATTGAGGTCGTGATTTCAACGATAAAGTCTACCAAAGCTTGACCTTTGATTGCCGCCGTTAGCCTAAACTCAATATAAAACTCACCCAATTCTATTGTTTACTTTCTTAATCTTTTAAACATTTCAGGCCTTTGTAACACTGTTTTCAAAGGTTGGTTAGTGAGAACAATTATCTTATGAGCCGAAAAATATGGCCGCAATTTTCGGGTTGAATGAACAAGTTCCAAGGCCATTCTCTTTACATGTGAGTAACGAGTTTTGGCATCCACCAACATTTTACTGACGTAGTACACTGGCCGTTGTACATCTGATTGCTCTTAGATCAAAATTGAACTCAATGCCATCTTCGAAACGGCCAAGTACAGATATAAACCTTTACCTTGCTTTGGTGAAGTCAATAGAGGAGGATTAGACAGATAATCTTTCAACTCTTAGAAAGCAGTCTGGCAGTTAGCTGTCCGGATGAAACAATTAGCTTTCGTACCCCTTAAAGCATTAAAGAAGGGGAGGTATTTTTTCGCTAACTTGGTTAGGAATTGGGATAGAGTTGTAAGCCTCCAAATTAATCTCTAAACATCCTTCATTGTCGTTAATACTGCCATATCAATTATGGCCTTGATTTTCTCCGGATTAGCTTCAATCCCATGCTGCGAGACTATGAAACCCAAGAACTTTCTGGAAGTCACTCCAAAAACATACTTAATTGGGTTCAACTTCATTTGATGTTTTCGAAATATCTCGAAAGCTTTCTTTAAATCTTGGATGTGGTCACATATGGCCTTACTTTTTACAAGCATATTATCTACGTAGACCTCCATATTCTATTAATTTGAGCCTCAAATGTTTTGTTTACTAGTCTCTGAAAAGTGGCTTCTGCGTTCTTGATATCAAAAGGTATCATCTCATAACAATACGTGCTTTGATCAGTCATGAAGGAGGTATGCTCATCATCTTCCTGGCTCATCCTGATCTAATTGTATCCAAAATAAGTGTCCATGAAGTTTAGCAATTTGTACCCGGTTTTAAAGTCTACCAGCATATCTCTTCTAGGCAGTGGGTAACTATCCTTAGGACAGACCTTATTCAAATTGATAAAATCTACGCACATTCTCTATTTTTTGTTACTTTTTTTCGCGAGCACTACGTTAGAGTGCCAGTCAGGATATTGGACTTCTTTTATGAACCCAGCATCGATTAACTTTTTTACTTCCTCATGGATTGCAATAAGTTTTTCTATGGAATGGTTTCTCTATTTCTGCTTGAATAGCTTGTGATTGGGATCAAGTCCAAACTTGTGAACCATTAAATCTGGTAGGATTCTAGGCATATCAACGAGAGACCTCGCAAATACATCCGTATTCTGTTTAAGGAAGGAAATAAGTTGTTCTCGAAACTGTCCGGAGAGAGAGCTTCCGACTTGTACATACTTCTCCTAATCATTTGGATCGAGAAATATATGCTCAGTTATTTCACCGGATGTATCTATGTAGATTTTTCTTAAGTTGATTTTTCTTTAATCCCAACTTAAAAAATGTATCTATGTAGAGCAAATTGCTACGACTTTCATTATCAACAAAGATCCGTTTCAATTGGTAATTAATCTCACCATCTGAAATGAGCGCAGTAATTACAAGTGGGTCGAAATGGGGTACTTGTACATGACTCATATCGTTCTCATCAAAAGAGATTACATTATTTATACCCTCTATCCTTAGTTTCTTTCTTTCTACGCTTTCTATTTAGTCTAGAGTGTGCTTCTTTTGCGATATGATTGATATCATTTTAACTACCTCTGCTGCTACTCTGTTCCTGTGGCATTGTTGGTCCTGCTCTTCTCCTCCTTCCCTGCTAGCATGTTCTCAGTTCTTCACATATTTCTTGAGGTGCCCCCTTTTTATGAGCTTTTCAATCTCTCTCTGCAAAGTCCTGCATTCCTCTATGTTGTATCCCCGAGATCGATGGTAATCATAATATTTGGATTGATTACATCCCTCTGGGTTCTTGACTGGTTTTGACCATCTCAGAAATTTCTCATCTTTTATCTCCATTAGAATGTTTACCCTGGAGTCATTCAGCGGAGTTAGGTTTAAGGATTTATATTCCCTTCGAAATCCTGGGTCAAACCTGGCTTGCTTCTTCGGGTTACGTGAGTCTCCATGGTCTCCACAATCTCTACTTCTTTTCCTTCCCCCTGATCCGTGTAAGCGATCATCTCGTCTTGGTTTCTTTGCCTCGTTCGCTTCCTCCCTTGCTATATAAGCTTGAGTGATGGTCTCCGCTTCTAAAATCGTTTTGAGATCCTTATGAGCCAAATGTTTAAAAAAGTCATCAGACTCCGAAGTATTCATAAATGTGTTCAATTTGACTTCATCAGTAAACCAGGAAATCCGCCGGGCTTCTGTAGTGAATCTAACCAAAAAGCTCTTCAAATTTTCCCTTGGCTCTTGCTTGATACGAGTCAAATGCCAATGTTATTTTTTGATCCTCCTATTGGAGGCAAATTGAGACAGAAAACAATCTCCTAACTCTTCAAACGACCGGATCGAATTTGGTGTTAAACAATGGGACCAAATTCGAGCATCTCTCTTTAGTGTCAGGGCAAAATATTGACACATGCTCATTTCGTCCAGACCTTGAAAGCTCAAGTGTTGTCCAAGTGATCCATTGGATCACCACTTCCATCATAGGTGTCCAACGTAGGCATTTTAAATTTATGCGAGAGTAGACAAGTCCTAATCTCCATTATGAACAGAGATCTTCTCAAATTTACATAGTGTCTATCTGCACTATCACCGAACACGTGTTGCCAAACTTTCTCCAGCCTGTCATTTGCTTGATGGGCTGCTGTAGCTGCCGGTCTCTTCTCGTTGAGGTAATCTCTCAACTCTGGGCGGTTTGGCTGGTTAGATTGACGACTTCCTTCAGCCAGTTGCATGTTATAGGAGACCATATCATGATTAGGAGGTCTCCGGTCGTTCTTTGAATAACGAGAATTTCGTCGCTCAGGACTTTCTTCCTCAGATCTCGAGCCTAATTGGCCTTTCAACCGCGAACGACTTCCATCTCTATTATTGGAATGCTCCCTTACTTGGTCAACATGTTGCTCTACATTTCTCATTGGGCGTATCCTCCTCTGGCTCTTTTTTAAGGCAGGAGTGCTTGCTGTTGAAATTAGAACTGCTCGTGGGATCGCTTGTGGAACTGCTTGTTTTTGTTGTCTCAACTGGGTATAGAGGGTTTGAAACGCTTGTGCCATGTTCACCATTCGTTCATTCATGGTTTCCATCAAGACCATCTACCAGTCTTCCCCACGACTACCTGCTGGAGGGTCGTTGCCGGGGGAAGGTACATCTTCGGGTGTATTGGCATGACTTTTGGTGTTCACCATAATTGAATGAATGTAGTACTAATGGTTGACTTTTTATTCAGTTTTCATGGACGGTGCCAATGATGTGTACCAGGATCCAGATTCGTGACGAATTTTGATTATGCCTTTTTTGTGAGTTGGATTTCCACTCCGTCTTAAATGATTCTAGACCTACACACCTTAAACCAAGAATCAGAGTACAATCGGGGGTTGTCCTCCGAAAGACACTCCGATACTCAAATCAATTCTCGTCTAAAAATGAGAGAAAAGTTTTTTAAAAGAAAGAAATAAAAGTTAGATTTTTATTTGAAATATAGTTGATGTCCATCATTCCATAGTCCAAATAAAGGATTTTCAGTGAAGAATCATTTAGTTCCCCTTTTTCGGTCTGCCCCTTATCTTGGACGCTCTTCCTTTTTATATGATATTTAGATGTCTGTTTTTTCATGACCTATGACGTTATACTGGATAGGATTGACTGGATAGGACTAACCGTTGCGATTATTTGTATCGGATAAGGCTTCTCGAGCCTAATTGAGGCAGTTAAAAGTTTCCGGAATTAAGTTGAGTGGTTATGGCCTCCGGGCGCATGATCTTGCATATGACTCAACAATTCCATTAATAGGATTTTGTTGGGCGTGTATTCTTGCGCCTTAATGCTATCCAGTCCATTTTCAATTATGGCCTTGGTGACTTTTTTTCATATAAGCTCATTAATAGTCGTAACCATTACATAAATTTAGATATATTAATTTATATTTTTATATAATAATTTAATGATAAATATAACAATAAAAATATCAAAACTTAAAGTGTTAATCTCATGAAAGACTTTAGGCCTACGAAAAGCCGTGGGGCTGCCATTTGAATCGCTGTCGTCGTCCTTCCAAAACTTTGGTCTCCATCAATGACCACCAATTATTGGCCACTTGCCACCTCCTATCGTTCTCAATCTCGCTGACCTTTGCGCTTGCAGTATCACCACTTAATCATACTAATAGCAGTGGATATGATCAAAATTAAGTTTGAATTAAATTCAAATGAAAATTTATATCGGTTAAGTTAAGTCAAATTAAATTTAATCATTTAAAACTAAAAATTTGTTATAAGTACAAATTCAAGAGGAGATCCCATTCCAAAAGCATATTCTAGTAGGAGAGAGAGCCCTCCAGATTTATAAGCTAATTTTCTTCAAGTTGGCTCATCGGTGTGGGATTTGTAACATTCCTTTATATTTTGACAGCCGCTGATCTCGGTGGTTGAACCGTGCGGCATTTCACTTGATGGCTCTCATTCTGCGGTACTTCGCTCGATTTTTTCGACCAACCCCTTCACATATAGTTCTTTCTAATTAGAACCCTCCGCAAGTAACTCTCTCTAGACTGCAGTCGGTCTCAATAAAAGTATCATTATTATAAGCAAAGACCTAATGGGAGAGTCCATCTCAAAAGAACGTTCTAGTAGAAAAGAGAATCCCTCAAACTAATAAGCCAACCTTCTTCAGGCTGACTTCCTGACGTGGGATTTGTAACAAAATCATAATTGTGTCAGTTTTTAATTAGAATCCTCTGTAATTTTACAATGGCACGGAATTGCATATTTTTAAAAATAATGGACAATAGGTAAAAATTATGCATATTTTTTTCTCACAATAACAAGTGGCTAGACATATTTGGGACCGAGGGACCGGATAATTATTTATTATAAGCTATGTAATATTTTCTTCTTTTAAATTTGCTTTCTAGTGGACAACACTATTTAATAATTGATTGGATAGTTATGTTTTATTTTTTTGTAAGGATTTTTCCTTGGTTTTATGTCGGTCGAGGAAGGTTTGTTTGGTTGTATACTGAATAATGGATTCAATAGAGCTCCATTTATTATAT
>JAODPA010064130.1:0-11054 GCA_025585075.1 Nepenthes mirabilis | reverse complement strand
AATAATCATAATGATGGGTACGCTCACGGTGAGCTGACCTAAGGAGGAGGAGCGGCCCAAATCCACAATGGCCGACATATAAATATGGACGGTCAATGCGAACCGTTGATTGGACGAAAGGAAAATGAGACCAGTGTAAGGACGAGCAACTGGCGCAAAGAACGCTCACCATTTCTATTGACCAACAGCACCACAGTGGGCTGGCCCATGAGCAAGCCTTATGTGGGTCAGACCTAGTTTGACCTGTATTCTCGTCCGTGATCAGTGAGGGCCTTTTTTCCTGATTTTGCACTCTCCCAAAAGGTAACTTCCATGACAATGGTAACCAGCAGATTCAGTGCACACCCCATGAGAAAAGTACTGGATTCTCTCCCATATTTACTGTAAACCCTAATTGTTACAAAAACATAGAAGGAAGGCAATCCTTCCAATGAGCCGTTACCGCTATTAATGTCTACACCAAAAAAGGAAGCTGGTCTAGCAGAGCCCATGAATCAAGCCTTCCTACCTAAAGGAAGAGGCCTAACTTCTCAATTATAAGAAGGCCATGGGGTCTACACTCTAGGGCAAGCCTTCTTTCAGCGAACAAATACTCTCATAGCAATTTCAATCACTCTCAAACTAACGTTCCTTTTTCCCTGAGGAATCCCTTAAAGCTCACACAACGCCCTCTCAAGATCTCACGCTTACAGGACGCCCTCACTCTATTTCTCTGCTGTCACTACGATTCCTAGAAACTCTGGGATAGGAATCAACGCTCATCACGAGCAACATTAACCTCCCTCAACGAGAGCCAAATCGTCACCACAAACATTATCTGTTTTTCTCCTTATTCTTCTCTTTCCCTTACCTTCTCGATTCTTGGAAGGCTGTTTTACTGATTTGAACGTCGAAATATTTTCGGTAAGACAATATCCCGTCGGTATATGACCCCTCGTTTGTTTTAGTGGTGTATAGGATCCAGATTCAGTGGATGGAGTTGGATTCAATGATCAACGTAACCTGAACCTGTTCAAAATTTAGTTACAAGATGCATCATTAGCGTCGTCTGTGGGAAGCACTTGCAAAAAGCCAACAACATTTTTCGAAAACTTTTCTCAGCTTCACTTTTCTCGACCAATATCGTCAATCCAAATGGTGAACACCAGGGCACAAGTAAACAAGCCTGCCAGAGATGTGACCTCACCTGACTAGGACCACCTCACTGGTGCCATGGTCAACAGAGCGGTCAATGGGGTGCCACCACCTTTCTTTCAAAACCTGGTGGAGTATATGCAGAACACTAATAAGATGCTCCAGATGCTTTACTCCCGCCAAGAGCACGCACAACAGGGGCTCTGCCTGCAGTGGCCCTTGTACCGGCCTCCAGGAGGGGGGGGCCTGAGGAGGAAGAAATCAGCTAGAAGATCCAGGAGGTCGGCCAACATTCAGACGCCTGAATCCTTGTAGGCCCAAAGTCGACTAAGGCCTGAGGAACACTCAGGCAACATGACTCCAAAAGAAAGTCTATAACGAAGGAACCCCTGATATTTTCGGGTAGAATTTAGGCCCCAAGCTCAAGAGAGAGCCTCCCGGTCCATTAGATCCACTGGTAGTAGTAGCCGGCCGGCTACTGGTCACATCAGAAAAATAACGAAATTAATAACATATCTCAACTCCAAGAGATCTACCAATACCGCACAAGCAGATTCGAAGCTAGAGAAGATATGAAACTGCGTCTTCAAAGACGATGAGCACGCGACTAATCTCGACAGATCTCCTTTCACGGCAGAGATCTTAAGCCGTCCCATGCCCGCAAAGTTTAAAACGCCAACCCTTGACTCATACGATGGGAGCACTTATTCCATCGACCATCTTGCCCACTTCTGCACCCATCTGGGTCTACAAGGGTTGGAGGACGCAGTCATGTGTCGCTACTTCCCACTTACCTTAAAGAAGGACGTGCGTATTTGATTCCATCATCTCCCATCGAATTCAATCCAAAGCTTCCGAGAGCTGACTAACCTCTTTCTGTCACAGTATGCCTCCAGCCGCCGAGAGGAGAAGTAGCCTTGGCACCTATCGCATATCAAGTAGAAGCACGGGGAGAATCCGTGGAAGCTTCTGGATCACTTCGTGGTAGAAGTTAGGAGGATCCCTAAACTCACAGAGGAGATAAAATTGGGCAGTTTCATCTCTGTACTGACGTATGGAGATTTCTTTAGGCACCTGGCGCATAAAAATCTGCAGACCTTCTGGGTAACGGAATCTATCAGTAGGGCCTACACAGCGGCAGAGGATGCCAACAAGGATAAGTGTCCCGAGTGGACTGAACAGCCTCGCTCTTTCTCGGCTGAAGAAAAGAGGAAGAGTAGCGGCAGCGGTCACTCCTGCCAGAAACACCACTAGTTTGGACCGCCAAAGCACAAGGATTGCAGGCCAATCAGCCTAACGCCCTTGACCGACACGCGTTCAAACGTCTTCATGTAGATCCGGGGTGAGAAGTTTCTTAAGTGGCCAAAGCCACTTAAGAAGGTGGAAAGAGGGAATCTAGTCAAGTACTGTGATTTTCATCGATCTCCCGGACACTCCACCGAAGACTACAAGACACTTCAGCGGGAGATAGAAGAGCTGATCCGCAGATGCCACCTTACCAGGTTTATCAAGAACCCTGGCTAAAGTTCTAGCACAGCAAGCGGCAAAGGCCCGAAACCATCTCCTCTACAAAATCGGGTCACGGCAGGAGCAGTCAACATAATTACGACTAGACTTGCCAAGACTCCAGTGGACTATAGGGAGCAGCATGTTGGGAAGAAGAAGTAGCGTACTAAGAATAACGTCATTTGTTTTAGTAACGATGATTTTGAGCATGTAGTTTCTCCCCATACAGATCCCCTAGTTGTATCCACCCTCGTTTCAGACGGTAGTGTCGACTACCAGTTGAAACGAGTATTCATTGATAATGGAAGATCATGTGATTTGCTTTACCTTGATGTGTTTTTGAATTTGGTTTAAAAAATAGTTAATTAAAGTCTGCCGAAAGCCCGTTATACGGCCTTGACAACGAACCAGTGCCTGTCCAAGGAACAATCCAGTTAGAAGTCACTCTACGTACATACCCAAGAACGGCGAGTCGAACGCTCACCTTCTTAGTAGTTGACCTACCCTCCGTTTACAACGCTATACTAAGTCGCTCGTGCCTAACAGAATTCGAAGTCATCATTTTGATGCCATATCTTAAAATAAAATTTTCAACAGCTTGCGATGTAGGCGAAGTACTGGGCGACAAAGTCATTTGGCGGACATGTTACACATCCCAAATCGCCCCGAGTGATAGCGCCAGATTGGCAGGAGAACTCGACCATCGAGACGAAGCAACTTTACAGTAAGCGCAGTCCGGAGGGGCAACTGATCTAATTCCACTAAACTCGGAAGATCCGAAAAGGTGTGTACAAATCGACGGCTCACTCACCGGAATACTGCGCGATGAGTTGATTGCTTTTTTACCGCAGAACGTCCATATCTTCGCATGGACTCCCGTAGACATGCCTGGGATTCTGGTTAGAGTAATGGTCCATAAGTTGGGCATCGATTTCGGCCGTAATCCCATCAGGGAGGTCCAGTACCCGAATTGTCTTTTTAACTTTGTCTTGGTAAAGAAAAGTAATGGTAAATGGAGAATGTGCATCGACTTCACAGACATTAACAAAGCCTACCCTAAAGACAGTTTTTCCTTATCCCAGATCGTCCTATTAGTAGATTCAACATTTGGATATGAGCTGTTGAGTTTCATGGGCGTGTACTCAGGTTATAACTAGATCTGGATGAACCCAGAGGATGAGGAGTATACCTCGTTCATGACGGATTAAGGCACCTGTTGTTACAAGGTCATGCCTTTTGGTCTAAAGAATGCAGGTGCCACTTACTAACGGCTTGTGAATAAAATGTTTAAAAAATAGATCGGCCATAATATGGAGGTATACGTCAACAATATGCTCATCAAGATCAGAGACACTAATAACCATATTCGCAATCTGGCCGAATCTTTCAAGGTACTCCGCACACACCAAATGAAGCTAAATCCTGCCAAGTGCATCTTCGGAGTCTCCTCTGGGAAGTTTCTAGGTTTCATCATCTTCTAGCGAGGGATCGAGGCAAACCTTGAGAAGATTGAGGCTCTCGCGGACATGTATCGACCGCAGATCATTAAGAACATCCAGCGGCAAACTGGACGACTAGCAGCCTTGTTCCATTTCTCGGCAAAGTCAGGAGACAAGTCTAGCCTTTCTGTAAGGCATTAAGAGGAATGAAAGCAAACGGATTCTAGTGGATTGTGGAGTGCCCGACAGCCTTCAACAAATTAAAGCGATCTGACTAGCCCACCATTGCTAACGTCACCCACGGACGGAGAGGAACCATACCTCTACCTAACGATATCAGAGGTGGCCCTCAACTCCGTTCTCGTACGTCAGGACTCCGATACCCAGAGGCCGGTCTACTATATAAGTAAAATATTGACCGGCCCAGATGCGCACTACCCACACGCAGAAAAATTAGCTTTGGCGCTTGTTTTCTCCTCCTGGAAGTTGAGACCTTACTTCCAAACTCATCGCGTGATTGTTTTCACCGACTAGCCACTGAAGAGCATTCTCAGAAGCTTGATGTTTCTGGACGGTTGGTAAAATAGGTTATCGAATTCGAAAAATTTGACATTAAATTTTGGCCCAAGCTCGCCATCAAAGAGCAGCCTCTAGTCGACTTCATTGTCGAGACAATGACACCAATTCTCAAGGAGCAGCTCGCTGAAAACACAGGACAGAGTGAGGAGGGGCTAGAATGGGTCCTCAACATGGACAGATCATCTACGGACTCAGGGATCGGAGCCGGGTAGTCCTAAAAACCTCGAACAGGTTTGAAATGAAGAACTCGCTCAGACTTGACTTTCCAGCGACCAACAATGTCGCAGAATACGAAACCTTGCTTGCTGGATTGAGACTGGCTAAAGAATACTCAATTAGGTAGTTGACCGTCTACAGCGACTCTGAACTGATCGTCAATTAGGTTAACGAAAATTTCGATGTGAGTAACCCTCACTTCGATAAGTACTTGGCCAAGGTGAAGGAGATCAACAGGAGATTTGATAAGGTGACCC
This sequence comes from Nepenthes mirabilis, assembly GCA_025585075.1. NCBI lineage: Eukaryota > Viridiplantae > Streptophyta > Magnoliopsida > Caryophyllales > Nepenthaceae > Nepenthes > Nepenthes mirabilis. The sequence continues at coordinate 5,923 of JAODPA010064130.1, read as the reverse complement.
TTGTTCATGTTCCCAGGATTGAGAATTGAAAGGCCGACCAACTTGCCAGGGTAGCGGCGACTAAAAGTCCAGAGCAATATTCGAGGGATATACGAAAAATTCTCAGTGCTCCCAGCACGGAGGAGCAGGAAGTAATGCAGATCTCCGAAATAGGAAATTGGATGACGCCATACCAAAAAATACCTGACGGATAGAGCACTTTCACAAGATGCAGATGAAGCCAAGCGGGTTAAGAAGACGGTTGGTTGGTACATAATGGTCCATAGGCGGCTATATTGCCGTGGTTACTTTACTTCGTATCTCTGGTACCTCACTCTAGAGGAGGCCGACTAAGCCTTGAGTGAAGTCAATTTTGAGATTTGCGGATCACACATTGCCGGCAAGAGCTTGGCATTCAAGATCATATACCAGGGCTACTATTGGCCAACAATGAAAAAGGATGCGCTCGAGTTCGTAAAAAGGTGTGAGAATTGCAAGCTCCATGGCAATCTTCACCGCCAACCACCCATTGAGTTGAAGTCCCTCCAAGCTCCTTGGTCTTTCGTACAATGGGGGCTTGACATTCTCGGCCCATTCCCTATTGCAACAGGGTGAAGGAAATTCGTTATTGTAGGTATCGACTATTTTACCAAGTGAGTTCAAACCATCCCGTTGGCCAAGATTACAGAGAACAACATTCTTGAATTCGTTTTCCAGAATATAGCCAGCAGATCTGGCATTCTTGAGGTCATCGTCACCGACAACGGAATCCAATTCTCGGGAAAGCGTTTCACCAAGTATTGCACCAGTTTGGGTATCAGATTGGTTCATACTTCGGTGGTGTACCCGCAAGCAAACGGATAGGTGAAAGTCATAAACCGCACCCTACTCCACAGTCTCAAGACCAAGCTGGATGATGCCGGGGGCTCGTGGGTGGACAAGCTTCCTTCCGTCCTTTGGTCTCATCAAACGACCCCAAAGGAGCCGACCCGCGAGACTCCCTTCAACATCTGTTACGAAACTAAAGCGGTAATTTTGATCGATATCGGGTTTCCAAGACTAAGGGTCAAATTCTTCGACCTGCAGGGTAATTCTCAGAAAATCATGGAACATCTAGACTTGCTGGAAGAAGCCCGCGACACTGTCAGAACGCGAACCGCAACCTACTAATAATTGTTCGCGCGCTACTACAACAATAAGATAAAAGCACGACAATTCAACGTTGGGGACTTGGTCTTGTAGAGCATCGAAGCCACAGGTAAAGTCACCAACCAGAATAAGCTTTCCCTAAATTGGGAAGGACCTTTCTTAGTCTCTGCCATCCTATAGAACGGAGCATACAAGCTCCGGACCCAGGATGGCAAGTTGGTTCCACAGACGTGGAACGTGACCCACCTTAAACACTACTTCCAGTAAGGGTCCAGGTATGTTGTCCATATGTGTGCTTGTAAGATAATGTACTTTTTTAATAAAATAAGTATCCTACTTTCATTTACATTGTATCATATTGCTATCCTCCTTTTATGTTATGTATGAATGCACGTGTCTGTATGTTTGATTGCATGACTAAAATGACCTAGACTGCCCCTAAGTTAAGCAGATTTTCACTCGCTTGCTATTAAACCCTAGTCATCCAGATGGCCCATGAGTGGTCGTATTTAAACCCTAGTCATCTAGCCGACCTATGAGCGGTTATATTTAAACCCTAGTCATCCAAGTAGCCCACGAGCGGTCGTACTTAAACTCTGGTCATCCAGGTGACCTACTGAAGATCGAATTAAAACTTGATCATCCGAGTGGTCCGTTCGCGGTCAAAATATTAAGGGGCTTAAACAGCACGCATGACGACCTCTTAAACAAGAAGATAGCATGATCAATCAACGATGATCGATAAAAACAAGACAGTCTGCCCCAAACGTTAGCCGCCCTAGTATGCACTAGGGCAACGCCACCAAACCTTTGCTCTCATGTGAGAATAGATCAGACTTGGCACGATATCCAGGTTAACCATGATATCTACTCAAGGGCTTATGTCTTTTGAAAAACACCAACAGCGTCCTAACCAAGGAAAATGGCCGACCTGTGCACACAAAGTTGGCTGGAAAACTTAGCAACGAAAGAGCAAAAATAACAATAAATGCAAAAGACACATAGCATTAATGAAACAGCCATTCTATTATATTCACTCACAAATACACCAGTCACAAAAATAAGGATTACAAAAACTAGGGAGGAGCGGAGCTCCTAGAAGAAGGCGCCGGCGATCTGTAACTGACCCGAGGCTCCCCCACAAGGCACTCACGATGCTGAGCGGAACAGTTATCCAGATTATGAAATTCGACTGAAAAGTTGGGATCAATTAGCTAGGTGATTCGTTGGCTAATGTTGATCCCCTCCATAACTACGCCAACACATGTTCTTGACCTTGTGGGGACAGATACGAGTGGCCAGTTGATTCTTCAGAGTGGCCATTTGCTTCACAAGCTGGTAAAGCAACAGCGTAGTACGGTCAACCTCTTCTTTCAAACGAGCACTCTCCTCCTTAAGTCTGTCATTCTCCTCCACCAGACCCGATACCACGGCCTCTCTAAGATTAGCATTCTCCTCTCTTAGCTAGGTGTTCTCTACCTCTAGATTGGCCAGCACGAATCCTAAAGCAACCGCGTCCTCCCGGTTCTCCACCCTCAGCGTCTCCAGCTCCTCATCGAGCCAAGCAATCAATCTATCACCGTTAGAGATCGCAAGGTCACGCTGGCCAATAACCTTAACCATAGCACTAGAAACTTTTTCCTTCTACAAAAACAAGTAGCAATAGCAGCAATTAAACTAAAAGGAAAGGCAGGTTGCAAAAATTTACCTGCCAAATTCTGCACGCTGGAAGCACTTGCCTGGCATGAGATTTTGGCTCGGACGGCAGAAGGCCAAAAACGGAGCCCCCTTGAGCAGACCTAGTGGTGGCCTCCGCCACCGACTCCTCCAGCAAATCCACCATCAAATCGTCCGTCTCCACTGGCTCTCCAACAACAGGCTCCTCTATCCTTTCCACGGCCTGTGCAGGCTCCGCAGCGACGGCCTCCTCCACGGTCTCCACTCTAACCTCAACTGCCGGTTGAGGTTCTCCGGCAGTTGGCACTCCTAGCCCCTTCTAAATCTCCTCAGGGGTAGGCTCGTCAAATGGCGCAATGGCTGGCCCAACAGGAGCTCAACAGGCGCCTCCCCGGGTTCCCTGGTAGGTCTCTCACCCGGTAGATCAGCAGCACTCTCAATAATTGACTCCAGGGAAGGCTCCAACCGCATCAAATACTCTGACTATGGGAGGGCAAGAATAACGCAACTAGCGGCGGGGTGCAGTCTCTCCCTAAAAACCTCAACGGTGGAATCTTCGCCACATACGCCGGAGCTGTCCCCCACTTCAACAAGTTGGCCAATTAGCACACTCCCAGGATCGGTGGAGGAAGACGAAGAAGGCCTTACTGTTGCCACCATCATTGTTGGACTGATGGGAGAACCTTCGTTGGTTGGCTCCCTAATTGTGAGAACCCCGATCTTCCTCTTCTTGGAGGCCTTCATCATCTTCTGCTCCGATGACGGAGGCCCCCACTTGGCCTTCTTGGCCTCATCATAAGCGACCAAGTGGTCTCTCCGAAAATCTACAAGGTGGTCCCCCACCGACTCAAATAACCACTTCATGGACTTCGTCTCCCCTACATAAGGGGTCACAGTATAAACTTCGAGCACCTTGCCCCATTCCCTGGCCACCAGCCAGGATCTGTCTACGCGAACAAAGAAGAACCAGTTCTTCCAGTTCTTTGACAAATCATAGATGGCAGTCCTAACCCAGAGACCGCCACGTGGAGACAAGGAGATCCACTCTACTTCCTGGTTAAACTTAAACAGCACCCTCACCATTGCTGCCGTCAACCGCTTCACATGCTGGCGGAAAAATATGCAGAAAGCGCACAAGTACCTCACAGCGTTCGCATGATACTGCGCAACGGGGACTTGTAGGGCTGTGAAGATCTCAAGCAACTCGTTGGGGACTGGGATGCGTAGGCCATTCCTCAAGTGGGCTTCATAGACTGTAATGAATCCCTCTAATGGCAAGCACGCTTTGTCTTCCTTGTTCGAAACCCAAAAGACAATCTCCTTTGAAATATTGTACTCGATGTACAATTCCTTAACATTAGACTCTCTAAGAATGGAGGCAATTTTCAGAGCAGAGGTCATGAATGTGGAGGCAAGGAAGTTGCAGAACACTTAGAATTTTTCAGTAGAATGAGAGAGGAAGGAGACGTGGGAAATTCAAAAGAAAAACGGACGGACAACTTAAATGCAATGTGAACGCCGGTTGGCATAGCCGCCTTATAAAAGAGCACCATCATTGCTGCCACGTGGCGCCTCCTGAACGGGCATTGACGAATTAGATCCCTCGGTGCATTAATTACCAGGATTTTCAATTCACCGTGTGCAGACACGTGACCACTTTTTCGTATGACAGAACGGCTCATGATAGCGCGTCACTCCACTTCCACAAGTTCTTCGGATTCTGGCCTGGACAGTCAACTAATCCGGTCAACGGTTCCTTCAACAATTCTCCAGACTTTGCCTCAGACGGTCAATTGTTCCAGTCAACGCTCCCTTCTCCAGAATAGCAAGACCTGGCGGGCTTTAAGGCACAAGACCCACCACGAACATGCTGGAGGTCAGAATTCATACCACCAGTATGGGAGACTAGTGATGGGTACGCTTACAATGAGCTGGCCCAAGGAAGAGGAGCAACCCAAATCCACAAGAGCCCACATATAAGCCTGGATGGTCAATACGAACTGTTTTTCGGACGAAAGGAAAAGGTGACCAGCGTAAGAACGAGCACTTGACGCAAATGATGGTCAATATTTCTGTTGACCGACAGCATTATAGTGGGCCGGCCCATGAGCAAGCCTTATATGGGCCAGGCCCAGTTTGACCTACATTCTCGTCCACGACTAGCAACGGCCTTCTTTCCTGATTCGCGCTCTCCCAAAAGGAAACTTCTATGGCAACGATGACCAGCAGATTTAGCACACATCCTATAAGAAAAGCATTGGATTCTCTCCCTTATTTGATGTAAACCCTAACTGTTACAAAAACACAGAAGGAATGCAATCATTCCAAGGAGCCGTTATCGCTATTAATATCTACACCAATAAAAGAAGTCGATCTAGCAAAGCCCATGAATTGAGCCTTCCTACCTAAAGGAAGAGGCCCAACTTTTCAACTATAAGAAGGCCATGGAGTCCACACTATAGGGTAGGCCTTCTTTCAACAAGCATATGCTCTCATACTAATTTCAATCTCTCTCAAGTTTACGTTCCTTTTTCCCTGAGGAATCCCTTAAAACTCACACAGCGCCCTCTCAAGCTCTCATGCTTACAGAACGCCCACTCTCTCTTTCTCTCCTGTAACTACGATTCTCAAAAACCCTGGGACAGGAATCAACGCTTCTCACGAGCAATATTAACCTCCCTCAATGAGAGCCAAATTGTCACCACAAAAACTCTCTGTTTTTCTCCTTATTATTCTCTTTTCCTTACCTTCTCTATTATTGGAAGGTTGTTTTATTGATTTGAGCGTCAAAATATTTTCGGTGGGACAATATCCCACCAGCACCTGACCTCTCGTTTGTTTTAGTGGTGTGTAGAATCCAAATTCAGTAGACAGAGCCGGATTCAACGAACAACGTAACTTGAGCTCATTCGAAATTTGATTCCATGACGCATCAAATAATAATAATAATAATAGCAACAAATGTTAGAACGTTGCCATTATACATAAAACAAAATGCTCTCAATCCTTCGCCATCAATGCACCGCACAAAAGACTTAATGTAGAAAAAACCAGCCACACATCACTATTTCATGATAGGACAAACTACACAACGTATTGAGATTGCTGAACTCAATTT
>JAODPA010064119.1:0-11055 GCA_025585075.1 Nepenthes mirabilis | reverse complement strand
GATTCTGAGTTTTATCATATTTATTATCAAACTGTTTAATAATATTTAGTTTAGAATCCCGTCTCGGAGTTATGGATTAGGATTAGTCAATTGATAATTTTTTTTATTTATGGGTTTTAATCAAAATCTAATTATCATATAATTTAATTCTAAGTTTTGGCACGGGCGTGACACTATCACACTCCACTCCAATTTTTACCACAAAGCCATTTTTTTTCTTTACAAATTTAATAAATCACCAATTTAGATAATAAATGGCATATCATCTTCTCAGTATTGCATGTGGTTTCTTTTAGGTTTTGATCCAGAGAGATGAAAATAACATCCATCATCAAGCATTGCCATGACAGCAGCTGAAGGTTGAATCATTGCTAATACTCCATGGCCAGCCTCAATAGAAGCTTATGTTGATGAGTCTTATGGTATCTCCCACTCAAAGAAGTACTGCTCTTGGTGCTGCAATGGCTGTGATGCGTGCCCCGCATAGGAAGAACTTACTTGCCCGATCCGATCTGCAATATTTTACCCAACTCCTCATTCACTTGAGTCGTTCATTTAATTGGGATCACTATGCTCACTACCGAAAAAAACCACTCGACACAAACTGATTCCAAACCTGTTGTAGTCACAAATAAGAATCAAAATCTGTTACATCTCGACAGAGAAACAGCAGAAGAAGAAGAAGAAGATGAGAAAGAAGAGTAGCTTCAAGCTGCAAATGTTCCATCTCTATTGTCTCTGCATATGCATTGAAATGTTACAAGGATATCGACACAATCTAATAAGAAGCCAATGAACAATTTATAGATAAGCACCAATTCCCATCCACAAGAACAAGGCCTAGTGACTAATAAGTAGCAAATATAGCAACTGAAATGTTGCTTTAGTACAAATTACAGTATCGATGAGCAAAAACTCTGTTGCAGTTACAAAGAAATGTTGCAGCTTCAGTACAAATGCTTTGTTTGGCCGAGATTGGGATATAAGCAGCATCAGTGAGCAACAGTTGCAGTTTCTTCTTTCTTTCTGATCTTGGGTTGGTGGATTCATACTAGATTGTGAACCAATCCGTCAATTAAATAACATTAAATGTGTTACGAACCTTTAATTATTTTCTTTTTTTATTTTCTCCTTTGGTTGTTTTCTTTATTCAGTCAGTTAGCAATGGTCCCTGCCCCTCCTTCACGTGGACAGTTATAAAACTCAGCATCCCCGTTCCCGGTTCCCCGTTTTCCGTTACAGGACCCCCATTCCCATATATATAGGCTAATATGTGTTAATGGAAGAGGCAAGAATTATTTTCGTCCCTTAACTCTCTCTCTCAATCTCTCTGCTGATTCTCTCTCGTCTGTTCGTCTTTCTCTTCTCTGCCTACTCTTCCCCGATCCCTTCCCTTTTCTCCCTAAATTCTCTTTCTCTCAAGGCATCTCGCCTGTTCAGCTCGCCGCTATCCTCCACTGATCTCCCCTCCCGTTGGTTTTCCTGACATCGTCGCCGGCGTCACCATGGAGATCGTATCAAAATGTGATATATTGAATAGTTAAATAGGTAAACATTGAAATCAAATGTTCAAAATAATAACAATCAGTAACTTGCATTATATGAGTGGTTGAGATAGTATCAGTAATGTACTCTGAATGCTCACCCTGAGAAGATACTACCTATAAAATGGTTTTAAAATATCAAATAAGCTACCATAAAATATATATATATATGATGAGCACTAAATAAACTACTATGTTCATATTGTACCTTCCTTATACGAGTATAAGAGTTGTCTGCGGTTTTTTTCTTGCTCATTTTTAGTCGTCTCACAACTTTTTCAACTGTGGACTCTGCTTGTTTGACAAGTGGTTTGCCTTTGCTCTTTGCAACAATTGGGCTTGACATTGTCAGGATGAATAAGAAGCTGAGTATGCCTTCCTCATGTTTGACCCTTCAATAACATTTTGCAACTCTCCCTTCAAATTATCTAAAACTGAAATGACCATACTGCAAGCTTTATCGATTATCGAAGCAATGGTAGCAACGTTACAGAAGCAGTTGAAAAGCTTACCATACCTCTATGACTCGAGGATCGCATCCAAAGTATCATAACTGCACCTCGTGAATGTATATAGCCACCTAACAGCCTTTCTCAACCGGTGTAAAATATATTTTGCGGGCAACAATTGCATTCCACAAATACCATGCAATAAATTAACAACATGCCGACAAATGATTCCCCAAAATCTAAACAATTTACAACTACACTTTAACTCGAGTTCTTCTTTGATATAAAAAAACAATAAATATCATGATCTTAATTCAGTCATCGATTAGCATAATCTCATTTATCACATGATTAGTACATATTGCATCATCCTATCTAACAAGAGAGATGTAGCAGTACATCAACTTTTTAAACTCCAAAATGACTTATATAAAAAATTACAGAGTTCAATGAGCTAAAATCAGTAGCACACTCCTTTTCAATCTTGCTTCTTAAAGCATTGTCATATTATTCAACAAATTGTTTTAATGACGTTTTTAAATCCACATAGCTATAGAAAAAACATCTATGCTCTCACTGTGTTGTGTCATAAACATTCCTATCCAAAATTTGTCTTTGACAAAAGCAAGAATTCAATGATAACGGTTACTATACAACCAAGGATAATCCTTAAGCTTATAGAGATCAACTAATGATTGCCAACCATTTTCGAATTCATTAGTACTCTGCGAGTCATAAACACATCTATAAATGATGCTTTTCATTCCATAATATTGAGAATGCTTAGAAAGTTTTTTCTAATAATTTCTTTAAAATTTACCAGAGGCAACTATAATATTTTCCAGGCAACACCCTTGCAATCGCACCACGCATGGCATGATCTTGATCCTTAATGATTGCATGTGGAGCTCTCCCAGACATACATCGCAACCAAGATTCAAAAAACCAAATAAAAGTTTCTACACTTCCGATGATATCAGTCCACACCCAAACAAGATTGAGTGACTGTAGTAATGTATTTCGACAAATGCTCCATAATTGTTTGTCAAATATGTTACATCAAATGTCACAACATCTCCAAATGTTTTATACATGACCCTACTACCAATATCAGTCCAAAATATGTTTCACAAGCGGCACTCATTGTCCAAATCCATCAAATAGAAAAATTTAGCACCATTTTCTTAAATTCTCATGAAATAATTAGTGTTTCAACACCTCCTTCACCTAACTGTGATTGTTGTGGCTTTTCAAGGTAGTTTCTTGAATCTTGTTGTTGAAGGATAGATTTTTATATCCACCAGTTTCAGTAACTAACGACCCTTATAATTTTGACAATGGTGAATGCTAGCCTGATCATTTAGCTTAAGATTTCTTTTTGCATGGAAAGCGACTTTTTTATAACATCTCATGAATCTAGTGTGTCTCGAGCTACATGCATGGTTATGTCTAAGTACAACAGATGATAAAACAGATTTTTTATCAGCACATAGCAGCACATTAATACTGATTTTGCAATCTATTCTTGCCGATCCACTTGGTCTAGGAATATTTATTGTATTACTCTTTGTGACACCATGATGACTACACACAGGGATGAAGTTTCTTATCACCTCATTGATACTATCCCTCGAACTTCCTCTCGTCAACCAAAAATCAAGATGTTTCACATATCATTCAAAATATTGTCTCACCTGAACATCAGTATTGAATATCATATTTATATGATGTTCTACAATTTGATTTTCTACATCCCTACTGGCATCCAATGATATTGTGTATTTACAGTCCTCCAACTCATCCTTCAGATTTGTTACCATTTAATAAAATTTCTCCATCTTTTGCTAAAAGTTACTAAATTCACTGTGAAATAAATAAATCAATGTTTCGCATAGTAGTGTAGATGAACTATTTGATTTCAATGGCAAATATCAGTAGCAAATTTTGTTGAAAAAATATTTTAACAAATAACAGGGTACAGTGGCAAATTTTGCTCCTGATTTTTTTAGAGCATGAACAATGATATTCAGAGCGACATTGCCAACAAGAAATACACTATAAAATATGCCACGTACAACAATGGAAATCTATGGAACAATGACTTTATTTGCAAGAACTGTATTTCTCAAATACATCAAGAATCTTTTTTTGCCAACAAGAAACGAACCAAATACAAGTAAAAAGATTCATCCATGAATGTTAGGTCTTCAACAAAATGTGAAGAAAATTTGTGGGTTCTACAGACAAATGGCGAAAACAAAAAAGTGTTTGAAATTGGAAGATTTGTTACCTTCCTTACTGATTTTTTGGAAATCGGAGACCAATACTCTGGTTGGTGGATTCAAAATCCGCACCTCGTCGAAAACCTAGTGATTTCCCCTCTTTGTTTCATCATTTCTTTGAGCTTTCTGAAATCTGATACTCTTCGTTCGACAAGTTCTCCAGAGATCACCTTTCTCTGAGCTTGAAAACCCGAACACCTTTCTCATCTCATCCACTTCAGTAACCCGTTTCCCTCCTTTTTTTGTCGATTTCTTCTCAAAGGAGAGCAAATATACACATTTTTAATAGAAAATAATGTAATCAAATCAATTTAACTGTCTGATCAACCTCAAAAATATAATCTATCAGGCAAATCAAATATGGACAACCATACATACTCGACCTTACCAACACTGAACCAAACTAGTTGAATTCCTCTTTCTTCGCCTTAAAGATCAATTTGAATACTTTCAATGACCAAAAGAGCAAAGAGGAGCTTCACCCTTGTTATATCATTTATCATTATTAGCAAACTCCTTAACTATTGAATATGCTTTCAACTTTTCATTTCTCTTTTGAACAAGTCAAAAAAATCTAATGGATCACTTGCATTTTGATAAGTCAAGTTCTCCAATGCCAATTTAATACTCTAATGAGTTTTTTACACCCTGAAATGAAGAATTATTTTTCTATTTAGATTTTATTATTACAGTTACAATCTCTCTGCTTTCAATCCAAAATCTTCCTACTAATTCTTTGGCATGAAAAGTAATATCTGAAATTTACTCTTTACCCGAATGGACTTGCAATAAAGTAGGATTTTATATTGGGTTCCAAATATATCAAGTGATAGAATATTTGGGATCAGTAGAATTCAAAAACTTTGAAACCAACTGGTTTCACACTTAGGAATAATATCTAAAGCAACAACCCAGTTGCTCTGGAAAGTCTGCAGCTAGATTTGGATTCCTGCAGTGAACATATGAGAGTCCAAATAAAAAATTGAAGAACACCTATATTAATAATAATTATTAAAAAAAAGACCTTCTTCAATCTAATTATCATATGCAAAAATCAAAACAGATCATTAATATTCACTTCGATGATAATACTATATCAAATATTTTAAAATAANTACTTAATATAATATTGATGAGTATTGGTATCTCCAGCTCAAGAGAAATGTCCATCAAAGAATCAGCCCAGAATTAAATAATGTACCAGACAGCCCATATAACCCAAAGTGGATAGATGAGTCCATCGGCCTTATCTGGACAGCCCACTTCCCATGCGGATATCTCTTCTAAATGATTGGAATAAACAACTTCCTTCTCTTATCCGAATAGTTCAATGCACTCAGTTGACAGTCAGGAACCGTCGATCGAACAACTCCTTATCCATTCGGGAAGTTCCATAAACAGTTGACAGGAGAAATCAACTACCCCTCAACTCTATATATATCCTTCCTTCCCAACAAGATAAGGGGATGGACAACAAAAAAGATAAACAAGTAACAATTTCAAGAAGCTTCACTTTAAGCGTATTTCTCTCTCTTCTTAAGACGCTTTCCACTAAGTGCACTTCTCTAAGAACCTTTCACATAAACATTATCTCCCTCATTTTGTATCCTCATTTTCCCTTTCAACAAAGAAAGATGACTAACTTGAGTGTCGGAGGATAAATCAATAAGTGAGTCCCACCAATCATTTGACATTTTATTTATTGTGTTGCACAGGACCCAGATTCAAAGCAGACGGAAACCAAACCCCTTCAAATCGATCGAACCAGGCTAATCGGTTCTTGGTTCCCTAATCCGTAGTAATTCGGATTTGAGGACGTATCATTGGTGCCATTTGTGGAAAACGACTGAAAAGTCTGACTACCAGATCCCTGTGAAAAACAGTTTGGTGAACATCCGGGCACAGATCAGCATCAGAGATGCCACCTCATGTGGCAACTGCCCTCCCATGGGCAGTCGTGTAATGACCATCTCGACACCTGCGTACGCGCACTTGCGATGCAGATGAATGACATCTCCAAGGCCATCTAGACCATCTACACGCTTGGATGAACGACCGAAGGGCGCTCCATCTTCTGCCTCCCAAACAGCGACTTCCAAGCGACAAAAAAGGGAAAAGAAGCACCCCACCAAGAAGTGCCGTCAGCCTGATGATCTTGGGACCCAAGTTGCCTTGAGCAACAAGGTCCCATCGTGTCTAGAGGGTCACCTAAGTTACAAAACTCGGGAGGATATCCCTGAGAGGCGGAATCCTCGCTATTCCCGTGATGATAGGAGGCCCTCGACCAGGGAGGAGCCTCTCATAGCATGCACCTTCCGAAGGCTGTAAGCCATCCAGCCTTTCACGCCACACAAAACCTCTCGGAGTTGAAGATCTACCTCAATGAGAAAATGATAGCAGTCTCTTCTCAAATGGAGAAGAAAGTAGAAAAAATGTGGCAACATGTGTTTGGAGGAGACACTGGTGGACAAACCACAGACTTAAGAAGATCACCATTTACAATGGAAATCCGGATACAGCCATTCCCTCATAAATTCAAAATGTCAGCCCAGGATCATTACGACGAGAGCACAGATCCAATGGACCATCTTGATCATTTTCGCACCTTCCTGAGCTTTCAAGGCTTGGACGAGGCTGCAATGTACCTATACTTTCCCTTGACTCTAAAAGGGGACGCCCGAGCCTAATTCTATCGACTTCAATCCAACTCGATCCAGACATTCCAGGAATTGGCAACAGTTTCTTGTCACAATTCGCTTCTAGTCGAAGGGTAGAGAAGCAGCCTTGACACCTTACCCGCGTCAAGCAAGGGCCGAACAAAGGATTGAAGACCTTGTTTCAATTCACAACCGAGGCCTGGAAGATTTCAAAGCTCACCGATGAGGTGAAACTGAGTGCCTTCATATCGACTCTGGAGCCTGGGGACTTCTTCAAGTATCTAGCCTATAAGAACCCACAAATCTTTCGGGAGGTTGAAGCCGTAACTTGTGCTTATATAGTGGCTAAAGAGGCCAACGAGACAAAGCAGCCGGAATGTATGGACCATTTTTTGCCAGGGAATGATGGATGGAAAAAGGAAGAATGGGAATCATATGAGCTCCCGTGGACCTAGGAAGCACCTGAAGGTGGAGCTAATAATACGAAAGGAGTTCAAGCCTTTGAACCTGACTCCCTTAAATGATTATCGTACTAGCATCCTGATACAAATTTGGAATAAAAAATTCTTGAAGTGGTCGAAGACATTGAAGAACCTAGACGGAGGGGATCAATCAAAGTATTCCATTACCATCGATATGCGGGTCACAACACTGAGGATTGTCAGATGCCGTAGAAAGAGATTGAATACCTGATTCGAAAAGGTCACCTTATCCGATTTCTGCAAAGACCCGGACAGATTTCCAAAGAAGTGAATAAGAATGAAACCGAGCAAGCAAGGAACTGAGTGGCAGCCGGGTTTGTTAATATGATGACGACGCGAGCAATGCAAAATGACGCCCAGGATCACCCAAATATGACCGCCGGCGGTAAGAAATCGAGGATAGGAGTTAGGAATGATATCATTAGTTTTAACAACGAAGATATGACTCATATATTCTCTCATCATTCCGATTCCTTGGTTGTATCTGCTCTCGTTTCTAATGATGTATAGACTATCAGTTAAAATGAGTATTTGTTGATAATGAAAGTTCTAAAAATTTACTTTATCTTGATGCGTACTTCAAATTTGGTTTAAAAAGGAGTTAGATAAAACCTACCGAGGGACCCCCATATGGGCTGGACAACAAGTTGGTACCCGTTCAAAGGGTCGTCCAGCTAGAAGTCACGCTGGCGACTTATCCGAGGACTGCTTCCAAGATACTCTCCTTGGTAGTAGGCATTCCATCGGCCTACAACGCGATCCTCAAGCGTCCCTACTTGACTGCTTTTACGGCAGTGATCTCGATTCCACACTTGAAAATAAAATTTTTCACTCCATACAGCGTAGGATAGGTCCTTGGCGATCAAATGACCAGGCGAACAAGTTACTTGTCCCATGTCACTCCGGCTAACCAATCAAGGAGCTCGATTTTCATAATAAGACCACCTTATTACAAGCTCGGTTTGGAGAATCTACAGACCAGATCCCCTTAGATCTCAACGATCCCGAGAAATGTATTCAAATAGGAAGTTTGCCGACTCCTCGTGCTCAAGCACCTTAGTACAAAAAGATGCCGTAACTCGGCCCCATTCATTGGAAAACCCCTTCCAGAGGGCATCGCCAAGAAAAAAAAAATCTTTCCACCTTTTGGTTGAGTCAAAGTTTCTCCCACTCAACACAAAATCAGAATGAGGAGAGATTGAGATCCAATCTACTCCATGGAAACAAGGAAAAATTACCTTAACTTCCTTCATGTGCAACTCCAGACCATGGTGACGTGCAAAGACATATGTATAAACTAGATAACGAACGGCATTGGGTTGCTACCTTGCAATCGGAATGTGTAGAGCCAACATAATCCTATATAACTCTAGCACTATTAGAAAGCAGAGCCCTCCTTTTAGATGAGTCTTATACACCGTGATGAACCCCTCCGATGGGAAGCAAGCTCTACCACCCACACCAGGCAAACAGTATACCAAAGAGTTCGGAATCCTATACCGAGAGCGGAGGAAATCGACATTGGCCAACATAAAGACCAACTAAATGTCATTAACGCCGGGATTCATGGAAGAAGATTAAGAAACTTTGAGATAAGAAGAAGACAAAGAACATTCAAAGAATAGGAAGAACGATAAAGTTTCATAAGGAGTGCGGGAAGGAAGAATTTGAACAATTCAAATAAAGCATTTGGAACTAAAACGACGCCGTAGTAAGAAATTAAAAGGACACGCTCATCATAACTGTGATACGTGTCAGCACCTTAGAGACTATCAATCGCCTGAAGTTAGTAATGATGACGGTATGATTCCGAGACAGCACAGGACTCAACAAGGCTCGCATTTAATGTTGCTGCCAGTGGTACAAATGAAGCCCATCAGACTAGGAGTCCTCATCTAGATGACTAGTGAAGCTCATCGGACTAATAGTCCTCGTCCAGCTAGCAAGTAAAGTCTTTCGGACTAGAAGTACGAATTCAGACAGCTAACTATCCCTCGGTCATCATATCGGAATGTTAAATTTCAAGCCTCTTGGCATGGGGGTTAATGATGAGTATCGATATCTCCAGCCCAAGAGAAAGGTCCATCAAAGAATCGGCCCAGAATTAAATAATGTCCCAGACGGCCCATATAGCCCAAAGTGGATAGATGAGTTCATCGGCCCTATCTAGACAGCCCACTTCTTGTGCAGGCATTTCCTTTAACCGATCGGAATGAACTTTTTCTTATCTGGACAATTCAATGCACTCAGTTGACAGTCAGGAACCGTCGACCGAACGGTATCTCCTTATCCATTTGGGCGATTCCACAGGCAATTGACAGGAGAGGTTAATTGCCCTCAACTTTATACATATTCCTCCTTCTCAATGGGACAGGGGGACGGACAACAAAAAAGATAAACAAGGAGCAATTCCAATACGCTTCACTTTAAGCGCATTTCTCTCTCTTCTTAAACGCTTTCTACCAAGCACACATCTCTAAGAACCTTTCATATAAATATTATCACTCTCATGTTACATCCTCTTTTTTTCTTTCAATAAAGAAAGATGACTAACTTGAATATTAAAAGATAAGTCGATGAATGAGTCCCACAAATTCTTTAACATTTTATTTTTTGTGTTGCATAGGACCCAGATTCGAAGCACACGGAAACTGAACCCACTTCAAATCGATCGAATCAGGCAAATCGGTTTTTGGCTCCCTAATCTGTATAGTAATTCGAATCTGAAGACGCATCAAATCAAATATATATTTTTCTTACCACATAATTACAGATACATAGGTTTATATATTCCCCCTCTCTCTCCCCATTCTTTCTGCTTCCCGATACTTCTTCTTCCTCTTTTTTTCCTTCTTCTTCCCCGTCCTTCTGCTTTCCCTGCCACGGCCCAACTTTCTCCTTCGCCCGACAGCGACCCCATTGGAACCTACAGGTAACTTCAATTCTTTCCACTATTAATGAGATTTTCCACGGAATCGTGGTATATACCCCGATTTTGGTAGTTCTCCTCACTCTCTCCCTATAAATCGCTTGTAACTCAAATAAAATATGAAAAATCACTTGCAAACAGTGGAAATGGGTGAGATACGGAAAGTGACTTGCCTTAAATTTGCGAGGCAGCTTCCGGCAGCGACAGCAATGTAGCGTGGCAGTTTCCGGCAGCAGTTTCAACCAACCACGGCAGCGAAAGCGAGCACCGGTGGTAAACGAGTAAACTACTTATTACCTTTTCCTCTTTACCTTCAATCCATTCTTCTTACTGCTCTTCATTGCTCTCTCTCACTCTCTCTCTCTCTCTCTCGTATCCTTAGTAAAGGGAGAATTGTTTGCATAGAATTTTGAAAAGAAAAGTTGGTGCAGCAACTCAATGAGTCGGTGAGAGTTGGTGCTGTAACCCAGGAAGTGGTTTAGAAAAAAATTATACGATGCACATGGCGGCAGAATGGCAAGATGGGCATGGAAAGCGGGGCAGGTGAGGAAGAGTTGTTTGGAAAGCGCGCTGAGAGTTGAATTTGGCGAAGCGTTTGGAGGAGAGAATGAGAGGCAACGAGCAATACCGAGAGAAAGGGTTGGCAAAATCCTTCCAGAGGGATCGAGAAAAATGAGACGGAGGAGAGACAGATTTTATCAATTTATTTATT
>JAODPA010064108.1:0-11055 GCA_025585075.1 Nepenthes mirabilis | reverse complement strand
ATTTTTTAATTGGAGTTAATTGATCTTATTGTCTTATCTTTCACATAAGTAGATTTAGTTATAATGTTAAGCACGATATGTTTGCATTTGACAGCTGAAATAAATATATTATGTTGTCCCTGCTGTCTATAAGGGTGTAAGATCTATGTCGGTGCCTTTTCATGCACGGGGTCGTCATACTTCTCGGAAGACTGCTACATGAAGCTTCGTCACGAGCCAAATGTTTTCCAACATTTCAGGAACAACGCGAGCTTTGCCATTCCAGCCTATCCTTTTAGGTTCTAAAATTTAATCAGCCTTCCAACCGAGTCTAAATCTTGTTGCTTGAGGCTCCTTGAGCTTTAAGGTATTTAGGCTACAGAATTACCTCCTTAGATGGTTGCCTTCTCCTCCGATTTTTCCTTCAGGTTGTAGAAACTTGAAAGTTGGAGAATGAAGCCCCCAGCGAGTGTTCCTCCAATCTATTTCAAAAGGACTTGAGAACCTTGGATATGGAATCGACCTGGGCTGCAACGTTTCCACGTTTATATTTGTGGTTCGACGAGTATTTTTATGGCTACCTATTATTAGGTCATTGCCATGAGAAATAACATCCTTAGGTGGCATACTTTACTGGACCCTGGTATTGATTATATTCTTTTTTCGAATGAGTGGCTTAATTATTGCTTCTTCCAATAGATGACGCCTATAATGTGTCTCGAGAATATGAATTATCGTACGAATTAAAAAGCCGCCTACTTCGCCTGGATATCCGAATGAAAATGGGTTTATTTTTCGTAATTATGGATTCAGATTCTGTGCACCATAATTGTAAGGATCAAATTTCTGGGATTTAATCTCTCATGACTTTAATGAAAAAATCGGCCAAAGTAGCAACCTGACTGGATTAAGAAAGTTGGCCGGATTGGTAGGTTGATCGGTTAGAAAAGTTGACCGATCACAAGTTGATCGGATTAAAATAGAATAACAGTTAAGGTAGTGACCGGACTAGAAAAGTTGACCAGATTTGGGGTATAGTTGACTAGCTTTAATGACAAAATAACTGAAGAAGTAGATGACCGGTTAGGATGGCCGACCGAATTAGATAAGTTGTTCAAAATATAGAGAATTTAATCGGACTGATTTGTTGAGCTGCCCAGAATGTGTGGAGCTGTCCAAAAATTGTTAAGCTGTTAGGAATTTGTGGAGCTATCTAAAAATTATTAAGCTGTCAGAAATTTATGGAGCTGCCTGAAAATTATTAAGCTGTCCGAAAATTGTTAAGTTGCCCAAAATTTGTGGAGCTGTCCGAAAATTGTTAAGCTGTTCAAAATTTATGGAGCTGTTAAAAAATTATTAAGTTGTCCGAAATTTGTGGAGCTATCCGAAAATTGTGGAGTTGTCTGGAATTGGAAAGCTAACCGGACTGAATTGTTGGGTTGTTTGGAATAGAGGAGATGACCCGATTTATAGCCGTTGACCGAAATTTGGAAAAATAACCAAAATACCCAAGAAACCACGGACTATAAATAAACAGTAACAATTGAGGATTTATGATAGAGACCGAGGATTTAGAAAGATAATAACTAGACTGGTTTGTCTACCGGTTTGATTAAAATCCGATCGGCCAAATCAGAGTAGGTTACCTGCTCCCACCCACTCTATTGACCTTCTAGAAGGAAACAAAAAAGAAGTACCAAGTAGGTGATTTACTCCCACCTACTCCCACAAACCGTCTAATTTATAAATATTAAACTTTGAGAGTTAGGAAAGGGATTGTGCAGGCTATGAGAGAAACACGAAGGAGAAAAAGGAGGGAAAGAGTTTCCGGCCATATCCAAATAAGGAAAGTTCATAGATCAGAGTTTCAGGTAAATGTACTCTATACTTCGTCTTTGGCTGTTACTAATTCTTATCCGAATCCTTCGGGTATAATTGTTCTAGTGCCCTTCTTCGCTATATTTATACGTAACACATGCAATGATGATTGTTTTCTCATGTTGTATGCTCAGTGCATATATTATATTTTATATATTGGGATTTATTCATGGTTTACATTTGGAATTTTGTTGGTATTCCTCCTAATATTTGAGTTTGAAATTTCTGTAAGATCTGGTAAAGTTCAAAGCTTTGGTAAACGGAAAAAGTCATGTTGCATGTTTAATTAATGTCAACGAAAATCAGTTTGCTATTTAAAGACTTCATTCGATTGCATGTTTATTCGCCATTTGTAAAAGTAAGATTGCTCTTTAAAGATTTTGGATTATTTGAAGCTCAAGATATGATGGTTGAGTAGCTGTAAATCTTCAATGTAACCAATTTTGATATAATGACTGAGTGGCTATAGGCCTTAAATGTAACCAGTTTCGATATGATGGTCGAGTAGTTGTAGGCCTTAAATGTAGCAAGTTTCAATATGATAGCTGAGTAGATGTAGGTTTTAAATATAGCCAGTTTTGATATGATGGTCGAGTAGTTGTAAGCCTAAAATGTTGCCAGTATTTTGAACGGAAAGTTTATTTTGGATTTGGAACTCGTTTGAAAATCAGTTCTCACGAAAATGTATTGGATTTATGTTTTATACTCCTGTATGCCGGTGCTCTCATTTCTTTTTCTTTTGATTTCATTTTGAAGTAATAAATGTACATGTCTTTATTTATTTGTATATTGTTGAGCAATTTATTCACTTATTACTGTTTTTTTTCCTTCAGATAAGTAAGAATTCCTCATGGATGAGAGAGAATAGAGTTAGACAGTCTAGCTAGGCAGGAGGACGAATCTGGTGTCATATAGCAGTTTTGATCAACTTGATGTATTTTGATTTTTTTGGAGACTTTGTATTATAATTTTTATTGTATAAATTAATAAAAAATTGTGTGCTTTAGCAGAATTTTATGATTGAGTAATTTGGGTTCCTAGTGGCATATCATGTGTTAAAGGCTCTTTCTTAGTAGCTAACCAATCAAGTTAAGGCTGATTGAGAATCTTGGCCAGCCAAGTTGGGGCTGACTTATGCTGTCCAGCCAATTTCGATCCTGTGCATACGAATAAAATTTTAATTCCACCCATTTATATGTCTTTTGTACAGAGTTTGTTATCCCGATTTTATGTATAATTATTGATGGAGGTCATTGGCGGACTTTGACCCGTTCCGTCACAGGTGATATTAGAGAAAGAGATGCCTTAGGTTTGATCTGAATTTATACGGAAGTTTAGGATAGATTAAGGTTGATCAAATGAAAAGATGAAGGTATAAGACAACTAAGCTAGGCCGGTTAGACTTAGTTATCCTAATTCAGAAAATTAGGCTTGCACTAAGTAGGACCAGAATGTGGTGTTTCGGAAGCATTGTGTTTTAGTTACTGTTTAGGCTGAATTATTATTTGATCGAGTTATTCTTATTTCAGAAGTTGAAGTGTTAGTTAAAAGAATGCCAAATAAGACTATCATTTACGAAAAGGAACTTGTGAAAAAGGAGTTTTTCAGGAAGAAGATATTTAACCGAAGTAGTTTTGGTGCTGGCTCTAGTCTAGGATCTGGAAAACTGCTGAAGAAGGCTAAGCAGCCGGAGTCAAGGAAGAAGTCTGGCCAATCAGTGCCAACCTCAAGGGTATCAACAAAACTGTGTCATTATTGCGGGAAGTTGCATGGGGGCGAGCATTGTTTTAAGATATTGGGAGTTTGTTATAATTATGGACAGGCGAGACATAAGGAAAGAAATTGTCTTCATTTGAAGCGAGCCCCCAGCCAAACCAACTATCTTGGCCAAAATGTTTGCAGTCTCTGTGAAGGAGGCAGAAGTTTCAACAGATATAGTGAAAGGTAAGATTTTTTAGTGAACGTATTATTGGGTTATGAATCTATAATTTCTTTTGTATACTATGTTTCCTAAGTTTATTCCTTTATTTGAGGATCATAGAATTATGTTAGTTATATGATCATGATATTTTTTTTTATGTCCGTCAATTTGATTGATTGGGTTGAATTGGATTATTTTAAGGTACTAAGTCTGACCTAATTTTGGGGGGCAATTGGGTTAGTGAGCCACCATATTAGTGTGAATTGAATTGATAAGATATTACATTCTACGGTTGGGTTGTGAACTTTTAAGTATGAGCTAGGGTTTATTGATAAAATAGGAAACTAGTGTCATCTTGCCTTTAAATCGTTTGATGAGGATTAATTATCGACCTTATCGTTTCGGTTAATCCCTAATGGGTCAAGTAAATTTGATGCATTTGAGGAGGGCTTAGATTGTATTTCCCCTACATTATATATGGGTGGATTCCTTGGATCTAGATGGTGGGAAGTCTATGATTGGAATCACTTCATCCGTAATCTGGAATTAGCCGTTGGGACCTTTGCTTGAGAATTGATAGGGGTTATGGTAGGGTGAATCTCGAATAGTTCCTAATATCTAAACAAAAGAGAGTCGCCTCCTAGGTGGTAACGTCATAGTATTGTGAGATGAGAAGCTCTCATCATGTTAGATTCAAAGTTGTTATGGCAGCAAGAATTAGGGATACCATTTGGATAATTATGAATTGGTAAAATAGGATAGCCCGTAGTTGGCTTGTCTATATCATGATAAGTTGCTAAATATTTGGGTTTTGAGGTTTCGATGGCAACTGGAAGATTGTATCAAAATTTTAGGATAATTGCCTCAGTTGTGTTTCCTAAATTGGTTGTAGTTTGAGGATTATGGGTTTTACTTTGGGCATATTGATATCTTTGGGATATTCTTAGGTCTATAGCGGTTGTGTAATCTAAGCATCTGATAAGGACCAACGGAGGAAACTTGCGAGTTGAAGTTTAGTACGCAAGTAGATGGTCAATCAGAGTAGCGCAAAGGAAGTATGGTGGGTGTATGGCCCAGAAATCGTAGAATAAGACTGAGGTTCCAAGTGTATGTTCATTCTTGAAGTTCAGGAAGTATTGAGGTGGGAGCCTGTTGGTTCGTTTAAAGTTTTGAACTAAGAGAGGTAGTCAATAACTAGACCTACCTTTAAAATTGGGCAGATTATCGTTATTGGGAAGTAGGTTTGTGATCAGGATAACCATTGTGAGAGCTTAGAAACTTGTTTTACGATAAAGTTCTAACCAGGCTTAGATAAGAAAACATGAGATGTTGGAAATTTGGACGATTCATTTGGGTAAGGCCTTTTTAGTATAAGTCACAAGATCAAGGATGTGGTGTAGGAATATGAAAATAGAATCTGAAAAGGGTTTTTTTTTTTATTGTTGAATTTTAAGGTTCGTTAAATTTTAAGGACGGAATTTTATAAGTAGTGGAGAATTATAATGATCGAATTCTTGCGACTTAATCTCTCCCGACCTTAATGGAGAAATTGGCCAAGGTAGCAACCTGACCAGATTAAGAAAGTTGGTCGGATAGGAAGGTTGACTGGTTAGAGAAGTTGACCGGTCACAAGTTGATTGGATTAAAATAGAAGAATGGTTAATGTAGTGACTGGACTAGAAAAGTTGACCAAATTAGGTATATAGTTGACCAGCTTTAATGACAAAATAACTGAAGAAGTAGATGGCCGGTTAGGATGGCTAGCCGGATTAGATAAGCTGTTTGAAATTTGGAGAATTTAACCAGATTGATTTGTTGAGCTGCCTAAAATTTGTGAAGCTGTCCGAAAATTGTTAAGCTGTCCGAAATTTGTGGAGCTGTTCGAAAATTATTAACCTGTCCGGAATTTATGGAGCTGTTTGAAAATTTTTAAGCTGTCTGAAATTTGTAGAGCTGTCCGAAAATTATTAAGCTGCCCGAAATTTGTGGAGTTGTCCAAAAATTGTGGAGCTGTCCGAAAATTGTGGAGCTATTCGGAATTAGAGAGCTAACCGGATTGAATTGTTGAGCTGTTCGAAATAAATGAGATGACCGGATTTATAGTCGTTGACCGAAATTTGAAAAAATAATCAAATTGTCCGAGAAACCACGGACTATAAATAAATAGTAACAACCGAGGATTTATGATAGAGACTAAGGACTTAGGAAGATAGTAATCAGATTGGTTTGTCGGTTGATTTGATTAAAGTCCAATCGGCCAAATCAGAGTAGGTTACCTACTTTTATCTACTCTATTGACCTTTTAGAAGAAGAAATGAGAAAAGAAAAGAAGTATCAAGTAGATGACTTACCCCCACCTATTTCCACTAACCCTCTAGTTTATAAATACTGAACTTTGGGAGTTAGGAAAGGGGTTGGGCGAGTTGTAAGAAAACACGAAGGAGAAGAAGGAAGGGAAGGGTTTTCGGCCATATCTAACTAAGGAAAGTTCATAGATCAGAATTTCAGATAAGTGAACTTTATACTTTATCCTTGGCTGTTGTTAATTCTTATCCGAATCATTCAGGTATTATTATTCTAATACCTTTCTTCGCTATATTTATATGTAACGCATGCAATGACAATTGTTTTCTTATGTTACATGCTCAATACATGTATTATGTTTTGTATGTTAGGATTTATTCATGGTTTATGTTTGGAAATTTGTTGGTATTCCTCCTGATATTTGAGTTCAACATTTCTGTAAGATCCGGAAAAGTTCAAAGCTTTGGTAAACGGAAAAAGTCATGTTGCATGTTTAATTATTGTCAACGAATATCAGTTTTCTATTTAAAGACTTCATCCGATTGCATATTTATTTGCCATTTGTAAAAGTAAGACTACTCTTTAAAGATTTCAGATTACTTGAAACTCATGATATGACGGCCGAGTAGTTGCAGGCATTAAATATAGCTAATTTTGATATGATGGCCGAATAGTTGCAAGCCTTAAATGTAGTTAGTTTCGATATGATGGGCGAGTGGCTATAGACATTAAATGTAGCCAGTTTTGATATTATGGCCGAGTAGCTACAGGCCTTAAATGTAACTAGTTTTTATATGATAGTCATGTAGCTGCAGGCCTAAAGTGTAGCGAGTGTTTTGAACAGAAAGTTGATTTTGGATTTGAAACTTGTTTAGAAATCAGTTCTCATGAAAATATATTGGATTCATGTTTTATACTCCTGTATGCCGGTGCTCTCATTTCTGTTTCTTTTGATTTCGTTTTGAAGTAATAAGTATCCATGACTTTGTTTATTTGTACTTTACTGAGTAATTTGTTCATTCATTATTATTTTTCTTACCTTCAGATGAGTAAGAATTTCTTCCGAACAAGAGAGAATAGAGTCGGATGGTCTAACTAGGCAGGAGGACGAATTTGGAGTCATGTAGCAGTTTTGGTCATTTTAGAGACTTTTTATTATGATTTTCACTATATAAATTAATGAAAAATGTCTACTTCTGTAGAATTTTATGATTGAGTAATTTTGGTTTCTAGTGACATCTTTTGTGTTAAAGGCTCTTTTCTAGTAGCCGACCGATCGAGTTAAGGCAGACCGAGAACCTTGGCCGGCCAAGTTGAGGTCGACTTATGATGTCTAGCCGACTGGATCCTATGTGTGTAGTGGGCGTGTGTGCACGAATTTTTAAATTACGAATAATTATTTATATTAAACCTATGGCTCATTTGTCTTGTGTTATGAATGGACGGGTGTTGTAGCCCTTTTAGAACCCCAGTCTGTCACATTTTGTATGAACTTTGACGGAGATCATTGGTAAACTATCACCCGTTCCGTTACAATAACAAAATGAATTGGAGGTAATGAGTATATATGACTCGTACATCAATTTAACTTTCGATATTCAAATCAGTGATTTTTCTAATAAATTTGGTAAAATCTTAAGGAAGCAAATATAAGGAATAAAAGAGGATAGGGATGAGAGTATATTTAAATGGCTATACTCCTTTTGTATACTCGACTGATTGAGTAGCTTTTTTTTCTCTCAGGGGAGAGGCTTTATTTATAGTTAGAGGCACTATTTGGTTAATCGGTACTTGATATTGATGTGTGTACATAATATCGCTTCGAATCAATGGTGAAAGATATTACTAGCAGTGTACAATAGTCATCTCTATTTAATGATTGAATCAATTGGTTTCTAAATACAGCGTCGCTTTGGCCGTTTATTATGGTCCTTCAATGTCTAACTGTTCAGCCTGTCATTTAGTTCAAGCGTTTGAACGCTATTGTCTGATGGGCTCTGTGACAATTTCTATTGGACCGTTGACATTTATACCTCTTATTCAATGAGTGTCGAGTCAGCCTGTCTTTGGCCGTATCCATCAGGTAGCATTATGGTATTTGTGGTGGTGTTGGTACAGACATTGCTGTGGAAATAAATATGATGCCAGTGGTGAGCGTGACAGTAACTAGTGTTGCACTATATATAGTAGTTGTGGTGAATTTAGCTGCGGTAGTGATGATGGTGATAATTGTTATTTTACATTGAATCATTACACACGTTAAAGAATATTATTGGACCCTAATAAAGTGGATCCACAATAAATAATCCGGATGAGAGAAAAATTAAAAACTCATAGAAAAATAAATGATGGACAATCTTGAATAATCAGGCCAATCGAAGATATCCTCCTGTGTACTTGTGGCCGATCATGTAGACGCCAGGTGCCCTGCATGCAATTAAGGCTGCATGCAAGGTGCCCCCCATTGCTTGGTCTGCGTTACTCATTGGCATTACTCGCCAATCAGGAATGGAACCCTAATCTATTTAGAGGAAATTATGAGAAAGAAGAAAAAGGAGGAGGGGCGAGAGAGTAACACAGAAGAGGGAGAGAGAGGATTGGCAGAAGTTTAACTGCTCTGGCCACTGTCGCCTAATGCCAAAGCTGCTGGTTGCTGTCAGATAGCGTCGTCCGCATCAGACGCCACCATGAGGCTTGGGCTCGCAGTTGTCATTGGACTCACATCACCTGCCGCCACCGGTTGGCGCTTGCCGGCTCTGATTGACGCTAGACCTGAATCAAGCTTGTGCCCAGGCTTGTTGCTGCGACTACAATCTAAGCCCAATGGACTTGCGTCTCCAGCCAGCTGGCCAAGCTTGCGCCCAGGTATAAAGCTGCCTCTGCTGCCGTGCTAGCTCCCTGCGTAGACCATGCCCTCACCGTAGCCTAAACCCTAGCCAAGCCTACACCCAAGCTCGAAAACTACCATTATCCAGCTCCTCTTTGCCGAGCGTGCCCAAACCTGCGTTGCCAACCTACCCCGAACACCTAAGCTTGGCACCTGCTGTTGCCGAATGGCACTGTTGCCAGAGCCAACTTAAAGTCCTCTTCTAGATCCTCTAGGCGGCAAGCGCTATTGGTGACAGTAATGTGGTCGCTCTTCCAACATTAACCACAGCAAGCTATTCAAGCAAAATCAACCCATACTTTAGCCCGAATAGACCTTGTGTAGATTTAGAGCTTGGATAAGCCCACAACAAATATGAGAAATGTGTAAATCTAAAAGAAATAGGGATACAGATAATAAGATTGTTAGGGTTAGTCACTTCATTGTGGGTGACTCAACAAACAAGTCTTGTCATCGGAGGTTTTGTAAATAGCAAATGACGGAGTTTATTTGGCGAAGAGCGAAACCAGAAAGCACTTTCCGGTCAACGGGAGGTTGACCGGTGGAGAACTAAAGACGATCAATGCAAAGGTTGACTAACGGAGAGTATTTTCGAAATAAAAAATGTCAAAACTTTTTCGGAGAGCAGAAACCGGTAGCGGCCAAGGAGCGGGACCACCAAAGATGCCCATTGGCAGGCACAGATTTGCCTTGAGGCAAAATGGCTGGTCAACAAGTTGATCGACCAAGAAGGCAAATGGCAAGTGTAGATTTTTTCCAGTTGGAATTCTGGTCAAAGGGTTGATCGGCTGTGAAGGCAAAATGACTGGTATGTGCAAGATTTACTGGTTGGTTAAAATGGAAGATTTAATCATTTTGGAAGAAAGCAAAATGTCTAATTTGCCATGTTGGTAGAATTTGGCAGGAATATCGGTTTGACATGAATGGATTTCTTGTTTGGAATCCAGTTGGATTTATGGGTGCCAACTCAGAAGATTTTCTGAACATGCGTGATCTTAGGGTACCGTTTATGCAAAGTATCTTTATATTGTTGGCAGGAACATATTTTGTCTAGGATAGAATATTCGGTGGATTAACAATATATATACATATTATAAGCAGCGGAAAAATGGCGTGAGAGATTCAAGGGTGAAAAAAGAGAGGAGTGCACTACCAGTCAGGAAGAAAAGAGAAAAAATAAAGAGTGAAAACGAAGGAATATTTTCTTGTTTAACTCTGGAGAATTTTTTTTTTATTATTCTTGGGTGTATTGCGAATACTTCATCTTGGGCGTTTGTAACCAATTTTTCACATAGTGAACTTGCAGTGGATTTTATATCCCGTGGTTTTTTCTTTTGGTTTATAAAGGGTTTTCCACATAAAACTTATGTGTACTTCTTCTTCATCTTTTCTTTTCACTGTGTGTGACTTTGCGTTATTTTATTCGACCGACCTTTTGCCCCAATAAAGATCCTCATAATTTTCAAATATCCAGGTGGTTCATATAATCCTTAACCTTCTTACTCGATGAACCAGTACAATAAATTCTTTCACTAGCTATATTAATACTTTCTATTTCTTCCAATATTATTTGAAATATTTTGTAGATTTGTGTGTTAAAGGAGCCTTTGGGAGAAAGCTGTTGGGGTCCCTTCACCTCTACTTTGTTTATCATGCATAAAAAGCTGGTTTAGGGCTTTGAATTATGCTCGGATGCGGGTCATTAAATAGGTTCGAGTTGGATTTAATTTTCAGCTATGTATCATTGGCGATGTCTGTAAGAACATTAATAAAAGTCTTTCCCTACTAATAAAAATGGACAATATATCAAAATTAGAGGGGTTGAGTTAATGCCGGTAGACTATGCTTCTAAGCTCGCACCTAATTACACCTACGCTGAAATTCGTGGCCACCTGATGGTGCAGCCTATTTTCCGTCTATACTGCCCTTTCTTGGTCAAATTCGTTTGTAAAAGAAAAATAACAAGGGAAAAGAATCACCGAAAGCCTTGGAATGCCTTCTCTCCGCCTTCTTCTTTGTAGAGTATAAATTTTAAAATATATTTTTTTGTGACGATTAATTTAATAAAAATTAATAAATTATCAAT
>JAODPA010064097.1:0-11055 GCA_025585075.1 Nepenthes mirabilis | reverse complement strand
TGTCCCTGGATTCGAATTTCGAACAAATTCTGGTCGATTTGATCGTCTGGATCCGACTCCATTCACCGAGTTTGGACCCTATATACCACTATAACAAATAAGAGATCAGGTGCCGACGGAATGTTGTCCTATCAAAAATACCCTGACGCTCAAATCAGTAATAGACCTTCGACTCTTAAGAAGGAAATTAGAAATGGGAGTTAAAAGAGAGAGAGAATGAGAGGGTAAAGAGTGTTCGCTTTCAAACGTAAGAGACGTTCTGACGGCTCGTGACGAGCACAATTTTTCAACTCAGTGTTCGCAGAGAACGAGTGGGAGATTAAGTCTTGTAAGCGTGGAAGTTTTGAAAGACAGATCTTAGAGAGTGAATGGCGTCTCTGGAATTTGAAAGTTGAGCGTGAGATTATTGCAGTAAATGATTGTATACTTAGAAGTGAGCGTTTGTATGCTTAGAAGTTGGCGTTTGTATGCTTAAAAGTTGGCGTGCCTAGAGTGGAGACTCCATGGACTTATATAGATGGAGGGCAGTGCGACCTTCCTTGGCTAAGAAGGCGTGATTCCTGCACCGTGTTGGGCGGCCTTCATTGAGCAGGAAGGCTTGACTTGTACAATCTATTGGGATTGCTTCCTTTTCTGGTGGGCAATGGTTTTCAAGATTACTTGCTTTCCTTCTACGCTTTTATTACTCTTAGAGTCTACAATAAGCAGGAAGAGAGAATTTGACACCTTCTTCATGAGAATGGCATTGAATCTATTGATGTCATTTTTAGTGCAGATTGGCTTCAGAAAATGCGCAAAATTAATAAAAGGAACTGTTGCTTATTGTGTATGAAAGCGTGAGCCTTACATGAGTCTAGCACATGTAAGGTTTTTCCCCCTGGGCCTACTTACTACAGTACTTTCGGTCAATAGAAATATTGACCGTTTCATAGGAGCATGTTGGCCACCAAGTTGGCATCTCATAAGGTCAACGCTAGCGTTGTCCGTTCAAGTGCATATATGGGCCTTCTTGGATTTGGGTTATTTTTCTTATTGGCCCAACCCATTATGGGCATATCTATTACTAGCTCCCCATGCAGGTGGTCTGAATTTTAACCTCTGACGTGTTCATGATGGGATGTACCTGACTATTGTTCATTAAGGGTGATGGAGCTGTTGATTGTCTAGAGTGGAGCCTTACGTGCTTCCAAAATGTCGACCGAATTAGTTGACTGTCTTGAAAAACTTCGGGTAACCTGGCAAAGAAAATGTTAATTGAATTTGTTGACCGTCTTGAAAAACTTCCAGGTAACTTGGCGAAGGAAATGTTGGTCGGATTTATTGACCATCTTAGAAAACTTTTGAGTAACTTGGCGAAGGAAATATTGATCGGATTTGTTGATCGTATTGGAAAACTTCAGGGTAACTTATGGGAGTTGGAGAGACGTGCGACCATTAGCCGCCCTGTCAGGCAAAAAGGCGGCCACGTGTCATCATGCGGTGAATTTAGGATCTCGGTAATTAATGCGCAAGAGGATCTGATTCGACGGTGCCCTTTTGGGAAGTGACACATGGTAGTAATGATGGCGCACGCCTACGAGGCGGTTTTGTGTGTTCACATTGGCTTTTAAGTTGTCTGTCCGCTTCACTTTAAATGTTTCCACGCTTTTTTCTGTTCTTTCGTCTTTTTTAGCCTAAAAGAGAGAAAAAGAAAACCCTGGACGTTTTTCTAGCCATTACTTCCGTCGCCGATATCGCTTCTATCCTCAGAGAGAATGATGTGAAGGAATTATACATGGAATACAATATCCCAAAGGAGATTGCCTTTCGTGTTCCTAGGAAGGATGACAGGGCGTTCCTACCGCATGAGGGTTTTGTGACCATCTACGATGTCCATTTGAGGAGTGGGCTTCATCTTCCGATCCTTGATGAGCTGCTGTCAATTTTCCAGGCGCTTTGAGTCCCCATCGCACAGTTTCATGCCAATACGATTCGGTATTTGTGTACCTTCTACATATTTCTTCATCAGCACTCGAGGCTACTAATGATGTCGATAGTTAGAAGGCTTTTTAAGCTCAACTAGGGAGCGTAGTGGATCTCTCTGGCCCTACGCGGTGATCTTGGGGTAAGTACCATTATATATGATTTTTTAAAGAATTAGAAGAACCAGTTCTTCTTCGTTTGCGTGGGTGATCCATGACCATTAACCAGGGAGTGGGGCCAGGTGCCTCATGTGTATACTGGAGCGTCTTCTGAGACAGAGACGGCGTCCCTGTCTTGGTTAGTTAGACTCATTGAGGACCATATTGGGGATTTTCAGAGAGACCACTTGGTCTCCTGTGTTGAGGCCAAGAAGGCCAAGTAAAGGCCTCCTTTCCCTGTCCAGAAATTCAGGGTTCCTCTGCCAGAGTCCCTGCGAGGGAAGAAGAGGATTAGGACCACGTTTATAGCTCCTCGTTCTTCTAATACCATTCCCGCCAGTCCAAAGCAAAAGAAGGCAGCCACGGTGGCGCCTTCTTCATCGTCTTCCGGGCTAGACTACGTGGCCGCTGGGCGCTATGCGGGGGTAGGCGCTGTCTCCGGGATTGAATCGGAGATGGTGTTAGAGGCTTACGATGCCATGTTGAATGCCAGGGCGAGCAACGTTGTTGTTTTGGTGCAACCTACGCTGGTGGGGTTGATGTCAGATCCTTAACCTGGGCTAGAGGAGATGACTCTTGAATCATTTATTGGGACACTTGCGCCAGCTGACAAGCTGTGAGCCGACCCGCATGAGCCATCTGTTAGGTCTCCTGTTGTGGGACTGCAGACCGATTAGCAGGAGATGGTTTTAGAGCCTTCCACCGTTCATGAGGAGCCTGCCAGGGCAAATGATACTTCTGAGGAGCTACCAGAGGATC
This sequence comes from Nepenthes mirabilis, assembly GCA_025585075.1. Classification (NCBI taxonomy): domain Eukaryota; kingdom Viridiplantae; phylum Streptophyta; class Magnoliopsida; order Caryophyllales; family Nepenthaceae; genus Nepenthes; species Nepenthes mirabilis. The sequence goes on along the minus strand of JAODPA010064097.1, from coordinate 8,176 downwards.
TCTTGGCGGAGGTCGTTGCTAGCCTTACCCATGAGGGTTTTACTTCTAGCCCACAGCCTTTGGTGCCAAATCCGCACGCCAGACCAGACAGGCTACGACGAAGGGTTTGGCAGGTATACTTTCTATTACCTACCTTGTCTTAAAGTTTGCCTTTTCTTACCCCCTTTTTTTGTGTAGACTGATAAGGTCATAAGTGTAGTTGCCAAGGTACTCAGGCAGAGAGGCGGGGTGATCTTCGATAGGGACATGGAGATCATTTGGCTCGATTTGAACTGGAGGCTTTGGAGGCTGAGCACCGGGAGGATGCGGCTGCCTTGGAGTCTGTCTTGGCTGACATGGAGGGGGAGAATGAGAGTCCGAAGGAGGAGAACGCCCGTTTGAAGGAGGAAAACGAACGGATTAAGAGGCGCCTTGACCAGCTCGTGGGGCAGATGGCCACTTTGGAGAACGATCTGAGTTTTTGCATATGCCCTCACGAGGTCACAGACATGATGCTGTCGCGGTTATGGGAGGGGATCAATATCAGTCGGTGTATTGTGTGGTTAGTTGATCTTAATTTTCAGTGGATCTTATTAACCTCTCAAACCGGTCTGCATAGCACCGCGAGAGCCTCGTGGGGGAGCCATGGGACACTCAAGGGCCACCACCGCCTCCTTAGTTTTTAGTGACTTTAGATCTTTTTTGGTACAGTTATATAAATGTACTTTATCATAGGTAATAATATGAGCAATTTCGTGTATGTCGTATGCTTTTACTTTTTATAGCTGCTTTTAGCTTGTATTTATCCCTCACAGTCCTGGGCGGCCAGCTTGGCGTGCTTCTTACGAGTTGGTCGTCCGCCTTATTTTAGGCATTCATGGTGTTTCCCAAAGGAGTGGAGTCCTTGGAGGTGTTCTCTAGGCTGTCGTTTATATTAAACCGACCTAATACTTGCTTGCAAGTAAAGTTTGGTAGCGCTACCCAAGTGTAGATTTGGGCGGCCAGCTTTGGAGGAGCACATTGCTCCTATCGTCCATCGTTGACTGATCACACTATTTCCTTATAAAGGAGGTTATCGCGTGTGCTGCGCTAACCCCGTAAGATTTTTGACCCCTAACGGGCCATTTAGATGACCAAGGTTTAAATACGACCACCTATGGGCTGGCTGGATTACCATAGTTTAAATTTGATCATTTATGGGCCGCTCGGATGATCGAGGTTCATATACGACCACTTACAGGTCGCCTGGATGACCAGGGTTTAAATTCGACCGCCTATAGGCTGCCTAGATGACTAGGGTTTAGATACGACTGCTCATGGGTCGCTTGAATAACCAGGGTTTAGTAACAAGAGGGTGAAGATCTTCCCGACTTAGGGGCAGTCTAGGTCATTTGAGCCTGCAACAAGAGAAATATATATATGCGCACAAAAAAGAAAGCGAACACAATATGATAAAGGGAATACTCGTTTTATAAATTAAAAAATGCATAGAAATGATTACATACAAATATGCAGACAACCTACCTGGGTCCTTATTGGAAGTAGCGTTTGAGGTGGATTATGTTCTACGTCCATGGGACCAACTTTTTGTCCTAATTTCAGAGCTTGTATGTCCCATTTCACAGGACGGCGGAGACTAAAAAAGGCCCTTCCCAATTCAAGGAGAGTTTATTCCGGCCAGCTATCTTGCCTGTAATCTCGATGCTTCGCAAGACCAAATCTCCAATATCGAACTACCACACTTTTACCTTCTTGTTGTAATAGCAGACGATTCGATGTTGGTAAGCCGCTGTCTGTATTTTGGCGACGTCGCGAGCTTCTTCTAGCAAGTCTAGGTGTTCCCGAATTTTTTACGAGTTACTTTGCGGGTTGAAAGATTTCACCTTAAGACTTGGAAGCCCGATTTTGACCAGGATCACCGCTCAATCCCGTAATAGAGGCAGAAAGGTGTCTCGCGCGTTTGCTCCTTTAGAGTTGTCCTATAAGACTAGAGGATTGAGGGGAGCTCATCTACACATAAGCCCCCAGCATCCTCCAGCTTGATCTTAAGTCTATGGAGTAGCATTCGATTTGTAACCTCCACCTGTCCATTCACTTGAGCGTATGCCATCAAAATACGGACTAGCCTAATGCCAAGGCTGGTGTAATAGTTAGTGAAACGCTTTTCCAAAAATTAAGTCCCGTTGTCAATCACTATGACCTCTGGAATGTCAAATTTGCTGATTATATTCTGGCGAACGAACTCAAGAGCGTTGTGCTCTATGAGCTTGGCCAGTGAGACGGCCTTGACCCATTTGGTGAAATAGTCAGTGCCTGCTATGATGAACTTTCTTTATCCCGTTGCGATGAAAAATGGACCGAGAATGTCGATCCCCCACTGCGCGAAGGGCCAAGGCTCCTGGAGGGACTTCAGCTCGGCGAATAGTTGGTGGTGAAGGTTGCCGTGAAGTTAGCAACTTTCACACTTCTTTACAAACTCGAACGCATCCTTTTTCATCGATGGCCAATTGTAGCCTTATCGCATGATCTCGAATGTTAGGTTTTTGCTGCCAACATGCGATCCATAAATTTTAATGTGCACTTCGCTCAAGGCGTAGTTAGCTTCTTCAGGGGTTAGGCATTAGAGGTATGGAGTCGAGTAACTGTGGCGATACAACCATCTGTCAACTACAGTATACCAGCTAGCCATTTTCTTGATCTGCTTGGCCTCCTCTGCGTCTTCTGGTAGTGCTCTGTCCGCCAGGTACCTTAGGTAGGGCATTGTCTAATTTTCCGTCCCGGAGATCTGTATTACCTCCTATTTCTCTATATTGGGAGTGTTAAGAACCTCTACCATATCTCTCGAGTACTGCTATGGATTTTTGATCCCCGCTACTCTGGCCAACTGATCGGCCTTCTAGTTTTCAGTTCTGAAAACATGGACCAGGGTTAGCTTGTCGATACTCCGAGCGGCCTCCCTTACCTTGGTCAAATACTTGTCCAAGTGTGGGTTGTTTGCCTCGAAGCTCCCATTGACCTGATTGATAATTAGTTCAGAATCGCTATAAACAGTTAGTCATTTGACTGAGCATTCTTTGACTAATCTTAACTCAACTAATAGGGCTTCATATTCGGCAACTTTGTTGGTGGGTGGAAAATCGAGTCTAAGGGAGTACTTCACTTCAAACTCGTCAAGAATCCTGAGGACCACCCCAGCATCGCTGCCTGTGTCCGTAGACAATCCGTCTATGTGGAGTACCAATTCTGGAACTTTTTTGTGCTATTTCGCGTTCTCCGGGGGCTGCTATTCGAGAATTGGGGTCATGGTTTCGACAATAAAGTCGGCTAGAGCCTGTACTTTTATGGAAGGTCTTGGCCGAAACTTGATATCAAATTCGCCTAATTCGATAGCCCATTTTACCAGTGGTCCAGAAACGTTGGGTTTCTGGAGAATACTCTTTAGAGGCTACTCGGTGAGAACTATTACGTGGTGTATCTAAAAGTAGGGCCTTAGTTTTCGTGCAGAGAATATGAGAGCTAAAGCCAACTTTTCTGTGTGCAGGTTGTGCGTCTTTGGGCCTATCAGGGTTTTGCTTACGTAGTAAATCGATCGCTGGGTGTTCGAGTTCTGGCGTATAAGGACGGAGTTGAGGGACACATCTGATACCGCAAGGTATAAGTATAGCTCCTCTCCGTCCTTGGGTGACATTAGTAATGGTGGGCTAGTCAGATATTACTTCAACTCATTATTGGAATCTGTTTAATTTTGTCTCCCTTAGAGCATTGAAGAATGGCTGATACTTATCACCAGATTTTACTAGGAAGCGGGATAAGGCTGTCAGTCGTCCAATTAGTCGCTGGACAGCCTTGATGATCCGTGGGGGAGCCATGTCCATGAGAGTCTTGATCTTCTCTGGGTTTGCCTCGATTCATCGTTGGGAGACGATAAAACCCAAGAATTCTCCCAAGGCTACCGCAAAGACGCACTTAGCCGGATTCAACTTTATTTGATACTCACGGAGCACCTCAAGTGACTCTACCAGATCGCGGATATGGTCGCCGGTGGTTCTACTCTTGACAAAATATCATCGACGTAAACCTCCATATCGCGGCCGATCTATTTCTCAAATATTTTGTTTACTAGTCATTGGTAGGTGGCTCCTGTGTTCTTTAATCCAAAGAGCATTACTTTATAGCAGTAAGTGCCCTAGTTTGTCATAAATGAGGTATACTCTTCATCTTTCGGGTTCATCCGGATCTGGTTATAACCTGAGTAGGTGTCTATGAAACTCAACAGCTCATGTCCGGACGTCAAGGCCACCAACAGGTCGATCCTGGGTAAAGGAAAGCTGTCTTTCGGGTAGGCTTTGTTAACGTCAGTAAAGTCAATACACATTCGCTATTTTTCACTGCTCTTCTTTACCAAAATGACGTTGGAGAGTCAATTAGGGTACTAGACTTCTCTAATGAATCTAGCGTCTAGCAATTTCTTTACTTCTTCCCGGATGGCGATTAACTTTTCTACTGAGTGATTTCTCCACTTCTGCCTGACGGGTTTTCAGTCAGAATTGAGGCCTAACTTGTGGACCATTACTCTGGCTGAAATCTTAGGCATGTCAATGGGACTCCATGAGAAGATATCAGCACTCTGTCACAAGAACGTAATCAGCTTGTCCCGCAGTGTACCAGTGAGTGAGCCGCTGATCTGTACGCACTTTTTCAGATCCTCCGGGTTCAATGGGACTAGGTCGGTTGCCTCACTGGATTATGCCTGCTATAAGGTTATTTCGTCTCCATGGTCGAGTTCTCATACCGTTCTGGTGTTGCCGCTGGGAGCAATATGGGATACTTAACATGTCCGCCCAATGACTTGGTTACTCAGCACTTCGCTCACACCGTATGGCGTTGGAAATTTTATTTTGAGGTGTGGTATTAAAGTGACAGCCTCGAATGCCATTAGACACGGTAGGCCTAGTATAGCGTTGTATACGGAGGGCAGGTCGACTACCAAGAAGGTAAGTGTATGACTTGCCATTTTCCGGTATGTGCCTAGAGTAACTTCTAATTAGATCGTCCTTGGACGGGCACAAGTTCGTTGTCAAAGCTGTACAGCGGGCCTTTGGCAGATTTTAATTGGTTCTTTTTTAAGCCAAATTTAAAGAACGCATCTAGGTAAAGTAAATTGCGAGAACTTCCATTGTCAATGAATATTTATTTCAGTTGATAGTCGATGCTACCATCCGAAACAAGTGTAAATACAACAAGGGAATCGGCACGGGAGGAAATTACATATGCTAGGTCGCTATCACTAAAACTACTGACGTTGTCCGCAGTGCGCTATTTCTTCCTCCCAGTTTGCTACTTCTTATCGTTTGTCGAGTTCTTGGCCATCAAGTGGTGATCATGTTGACCACTTCTACCACAATCGGATTTCGTAGAGGGGAAGGCTTTGATCCTTCTCCACCCCTAGTGCCAGAGTTCTGGCCAGGGCCCTTAACGAATCTGGTAAGATGGCTCTTCTGATCAACTCTTCAATCTCCTGCTCGAGGGTCTTGCAGTCCTTTGTAGAGTGTTCGAAAGATCGATAAAAATCACAGTATTTTGTCAGATTTTCTCCCTCCGCCTTCTTAAGTGGTTTTGGCCACTTAAGAAATTTCTCTCTATAGATCTATATGAGGACGTTCGAACGCGTATCAGTCAAGGGTGTTAGGCTGGTGGGCCCGTAGTCCTTGTGCTATGGTGGTCCGGTCCTGTGATACTTTCGACGGAAGTGATCGCCTTCGTTGTACGTCCTCTTTCCCTCTCCGGGGAACAGGCGAGGCTGTTCGATCCATTCTAAACATTTAGCCTCGTTGGCCTCTTCTACCGTCCTGTAAGCTCGAGTGATTTATTTTACCTCTTGGAAGGTTTACGAGTTTTTGTGTGCTAGGTGCCTGAAAAAATTCCCGTACGTCAGTGCGAAGATGAAGCTGCCCAACCTCATCTCTTCTGTGAGCCTAAGGATTCGCCAGACTTCCGCCACGAAGCGATCCAGAAACCTCCGTGGATTCTCTTTCTGCTTCTGCTTGATTTGGGAGAGATGCCACGGTTGTTTTTTCTCTCGACGATTGGAAGCATATTGAGCCAAAAAGAGATCAGTCAACTCCTCAAAGCTTCCGATTGAATCTGAATGGAGGTGGTGGAACCATATACGAGCATCTCCCTTCAACGTGAGCGGGAAGCAGCGGCACATTGCAGAGTCCTCCATCCCTTACAGAATTAAATGGATGCGAAAATGATCAAGATGATTTACCAAATCAGTGCTCCCATCATAAGAGTCAAGGGGAGGCATCTTGAATTTGACCGGCATTGGACGATTTAGGATCGCCGTTGTGAAAGGAGATTTGTCTAGATCAATGGCGAGCTCATCGTCCTTAAACACGCGATTCCAGATCTTCTTCGACATGGGGTCTGAACAAGCAGCGTTGATTGATCTTTTGGAATTGAGATAGGTTCTCGATTTCGTTTTTTTCCTGGAGTAGCCAATAGCCAGCCGCCTACTGCCTCCAGTGGATCTGACGGTCCTTGAGGCTCCCTCCTGGACCGAGTTTCTATTCTCTATCCGAGACTATTGGGGGTTCCTCCGTTCTAGACTTTCCTCCGGAGTCATGCTTCTTGAATGGTCTTCAAGCCTGGTCTTGCTTGGAACGCTTGAAGATTCAGGGATCTGAGTGTTGACCAACCTTCTGGGCTTTTTGGTCGGCTTCTTCTTCCTCTGGTCTCCTCTCCTGGAGGCCAGTATGGGGACTGCCATAGGCGGAGCCCCCAGTTGTGAATGCTCCTATAGGGAGTAGAGCATCTGGAGTATCTTATTAGTGTTTTGCATATGCTCCACTAGATGTTGAAAGAAAGGTGCTGGCACCCCGTTAACCATCCTATTGACCATGGCACCAGCAGCGTGGTCCTGGTCCAGAGAGGTCGCGTTTCTAGCGGGTTCACTAGCTTGTGTTCTTGTATTCACCATTCTAGTTAGTTCAATTGGTGAGGACGAGAGTGTTTTGGGAATGCGTGCTAGGCTTTTCATAAGCATTTTTCACAGATGGCGCTAATGATGCGTCTCTGGATCCGAGTATCGAACAGATTCGAGTCTACTTGATCATCTGGATTCGACTCCGTTTACCGAATCTGGACCCCGCACACTGCCACAATAAATAAGAGGTTAGATGCCAATGGGATGTTATCCCACCAAAAATATTCTGACGTTCAAGTCAATAATAAGACTTCAACTTTTAAGAAGAAAACTGAAAATGAGAGTTAAGAGAGAGAGAATGAGAGGGCAAGGAGTATTCGCTTTCAGACGTAAGAGATATTCTGGTGGCTCGTGACGAGTACAGTTTCCCAACTTAGTGTTCGCGGGGAACGAGTGAGAGACTAAGTCCTGTAAGTGTGAAAGTTTTGAAGGACAGATCTTAGAGAGTGAGCGGCGTCTCTAGAATCTGAAAGTTGAGCATGAGATTATTGCAATAAGCGATTGTATGTTTAGAAGTGAGCATTTGTATGCTTAGAAGTTGGTGTCTGTATACTTAGAAGTTGGCGTGCCCTGGAGTGGAGACTATGTGGGCTTATATAAATGGGGGACAGGGCGACTTTCATTGGCCAAGAAGGCGCGATTCCTGCACCGTGTTGGGCAACCTTCCTTGAGCAGGAAGGTTTGACTTGTGCAATCTGTTAGGATTACTTTTTTTTCTAGCGGACAACAATTCTCAAGATTACTTGCCTTCCTTCTACGTTTTTATTACCGTTAGAGTCTACAATAGGTAGGAAGAGAGAATCTGGTGCCTTTTTCATGGGAAGGGCGTTGAATCCGTTGATATCCTTTTTAGTACAGATTGGCTTCAGGGAATGCACGAAATTAGGAAAAGGGACCGTTGCTTGTCGTGTATGGAATCATGGGCCTTACATGGGCCTGGCCCATGTAAGATTTTTCCCTTGGGCCTACTTATTATAGTGTTTTCGGTCAATAAAAATGTTAACTGTTTCATGGGAGTATGTTGGCCGCCCAATTGGCCTCTCATATGGTCAACGCTAGCGTTACCCATCCAAGCACACACATTGCCCTTATTGGATTTGGGCCATTTTTCTTATTAGGCTAGCCCATTATGAGCATATCCATCACATTGATTAAATAAGTTGCGAATTGAAATTATCAATATATATATGTTGGGGGGGGGAATATATA
>JAODPA010064086.1:0-11056 GCA_025585075.1 Nepenthes mirabilis | reverse complement strand
AATTTTAATCAAAATCCACAAATTCGAATCTTCCTTTGGATAATTGTCCTTTAAAAAAAAAAAAAGTCGATAAAGAAAACAAAAATAAAGACCGCGTTCACACATTCCCACGCGGCTTCCTACGTTCGTATGTATGTATATAATCTCTCTCCGACTCACCCATTCAATCCAACGCTGACTCCGGTGCCCTCACATCGTTTCTTTCAGACACTTCGTCAAACACTTCCCTCTCTGACCCAGCATCTCTGTCTCCCATGGAAATTTCTTCTTTTCCCTTTCTTACATCCGAAGACAACTCCCTTTTTTACAGCCTCTCCCAAGAATTGGACATCGCCGATCCAATGATCAACCCCAACAAGCGGCGGAGAACAGATGGCAGCGGCGACCGCCATGGAGGTGGCAGTGACGATGACGAGAGTGAAGGTTTCAATAAACCAATTGGGACGTCGTTTAAGGAGATATTGACTTCGATGATGTCGTCGGATGTAGGACAGAATCAAGAACAGGAAGATTGGTGGTTGTCTTCTGAGCAAGAAAAGGATATGCTCGAGGCCAATTCGACGCAGGAGTCGAACACAATGAAGCAGTACCACGAGTGGCTTCCGCAAATTTTCCCCGGAATCCAATTACCGTCAGAATCCAAAAACAAGCGCGCCCGTCTAGCCAGCACCGCTCCCAACTCCACCAGGGCCGCCATTGCTTCCGGTGACGATCAGAATCCCGACAATCTCGTACAGAAGGGTAACTCCAATCAGAGCGGCGGGAACGGCTCTGTTCATCACAAGAGGCTGTGGGTGAAGGATAGATCAAAAGATTGGTGGGAGAGGTGCAGCCACTCGGATTATCCCGAGGAGGAATTCAAACGTGATTTCCGAATGAGCAGAGCAACGTTTGACATGATATGCGACGAATTGGATTCAGTAATTACCAAGAAGGACACCATGCTTCGCGCTGCCATTCCGGTTAGGCAGAGAGTTGCGGTTTGCATATGGAGATTGGCGACAGGAGAACCTCTTAGGCTTATTTCGAAGAGATTTGGGCTGGGCATTTCCACCTGCCATAAATTGATCCTCGAGGTTTGCTCTGCGATAAAGACTGTTCTGATGCCCAAGTTTCTTCAGTGGGCGGATGAGGGGCGGATGAGGAGGATCAAGAAGGGATTCGAATCTCTCTGTGGGATACAGAATGTCGGAGGATCAATTTACACTACCCATGTCCCTATTATTGCTCCGAAGATCAGCGGGGCGGCTTATTTCAATAAGCGCCACACAGAGAGGAACCAAAAGACTAGCTACACCATCACCGTTCAAGGTGTTGTTGACGATAAGGGTGTTTTCAACGACATTTGTATCGGATGGCCTGGATCCATGCCTGACGATCAAGTGCTTGGCAAGTCGGCGTTGTACCAGAGGGCGAGCGGAGGGCAATTGAAGGACGTCTGGATTGTGGGCAATTCCAGCTACTCTTTGTCGGACTGGGTTTTGGTTCCTTTCTCTCGTCCGAATTTGACTTGGAGTCAGCATGCTTTCAATGAGAAGATCGGTGAGGTGCAGAGCGTCGCGAAGCGCGCCTTCGCAAGGCTGAAAGGGAGATGGAGCTGTCTGCAGAAAAGGACGGAGGTGAAGCTGCAGGATTTGCCTGTTGTTCTTGGGGCATGCTGCGTTTTGCATAATATCTGTGAGATAAGGAAGGAGGAGATGGATCCTCAGCTCACGTTTGAGCTGTTTGACGACGAGGTGCTGCCGGAAAACAGCTTCGGATCGGCCAGTTCGGTTCAGGCCAGAGACCACATAGCTCATTATCTGTTGCATCATGGCCTTGCAGGCACAGCTTTTCTTTAGTAGCTGTTGTGTTTGAGATTTGTTTGCAGTTTCTTTTGTGTTTTATGTGAAGAGTAAGCCTTGATATTTTTCTCTATTGTTGTTGGAGAATTCATTGGTAAAGTAGATTTATATCTTTAGATTTTTAGATATAGACAATTTTTTTTTATATATTTTTGGATGTAAACAGTTTTATTCTTATATTTAATATAGAAAAATATTTTGATCATCTGAACACGTTATATTCAAGTTACATTAAAACTACCACCTTTATCGATAAGTCATAATGTAGACAAATATAGAATTATTTTAAGTTACTAAATGAATCTGAATTGTTGAGTTTCTGATTGACTTTTACCTTCTCCTTTCTTGTTGCCATTTTACTTTTTCAAGTTGATTACTTGCTTGATTTTCCTATTAAAATGCATTCATTGCTCAACCAATTGAGATGGTGTCCCTATAGAGTACTATCCCACATCCCTTTAAAAGGTCAGTATATGCAACTTTTATATCATGACATTTAAAGAATATCAAATATGCGCTATCTTACCACTCTATAAATACTTTATCATAATTTAAATTTATAATTTTTATACTGTAACATGTAATATTATTGTGTTATGATTCATATATTTTCCTAAAAAAATCGCTTCACTATGTATCGAATTACACTGAAATGCTTAGAAATGCAAATTGCTTTAAAAGTTTGAACATTACCCTGAGAAGGTGTCTGAAAACTCCTATACATATAATTATACTATATTTTGAATCAAAATATTTCTAAACAATGTAATGCAAGAATGTTTAGTATACTTAAATTTAAAGGATTTGTTGTAATTGTATTATTTAAAATTTCAAATATATCAGCAATCCTACTATTTGATTCGAATTGTTAACAAGAATCAGCCATTGATCAAATGTAATTAAAGATTTACGCGTCCAATGAGTTTGATTTCTAATGTTATATGTCTAAATTTATTTAGTATATAGTCTTTAAATTATATTTGTAAAATTTTGTCTAATCTTATAAAATAATCAAGGGTATTTTTCGTAACCCTGAAAAAACAAAGTATATAAAAGTGTGTGAAAAGCGTTCCATGAATCGAGTACGGCTTGTTGTCGTGTAAGATAGGAGAATTATTTTTCATCCATTTGACTTTCAAAATGTGTTTAATTGTTAACTTAAAATGCTGAATAATTCAATAAATTGATTTATCGGCCGATAAGTCAAAGATCAATGACCACGGTCCCACCCTTATCATGCACTTGGTCCCTTTGCCTAATTTTTCAATGAGAACAGCAGTTTCGTGTAAGATTGCTCATCTTCTGGTTCCACCTCTAGCTGAGTACGGGGGGCTATGACGTGGGGGGGCATTGCGGCCCCTCCGACGCTCCTTTAAAACCAAAATAGCCAATGACGCCAGCTCTGATGACTTGCACGGCATGCACTGCCACGAACGACCAACGGCCTCTGACACGCCGTACCTACAGGCCATGCGCCCCTGAGCGCCGTATCTGCAGATTGTGATAGGTGTCCCTATCACAGCCGCACCTACAGTAGTGGTGGTGGTGGCAGGTAGCTCTGACACACCAGCACCACATGTCGCCTCTCTAACGGCACCACATTCCTTATAAATACCCCCTTTCAAGCTAATAAAAAAGGATTCTGAATTCCCATCTGTATACGCTTGAGCAAGAGAATCCTCGAGAGAAAAAAGAAAGGCAAAGAGAAAAGAGTGAAGGAAGAAATTTGACTTCTTACGCTATAATTCCCTAAGAAAGCGAGCAGCTTCCCAGGCACTCATTGTACTCTTTCACTACAATAGTGAGATTTCTCAGACTGTCAGTCCGCTGCCGTGATTTTTTACCCCGCATTGGATAACGAGGTTTTTCACGTAAACCCGTGCGTTCTCCTTCATTCCCCGTACTTCTATTTCTCTACTCGAACTCTGTTTACTTTGTGTTGCCCGTTTCTATCCGTCAGCCAACACAAAAAGCCGCTCGCGCTTCGATAAACGGACGGCCAGACCTCGCGGACGCAACAAGCTATAACTATCTGATTAATATAATCGTTTATCCCTCAATTCATATAATCATTCGTCAAAATTTAATATTTGATTTAATATTCTATCAGACTATCGGATGTTTTGATCTTTTGTATTTTTAGCAATTTGGCCATTCGATTATTCAACGGGTCCGGTGTCCAAATAGATTAAATAAATTGAATAAATTAAAATTAAATTGACATTTTTAACCCAAGACTACAATTTAATTCTCAGACAAGAGTCAGTAAAGCGGGGTCGGTTTAATACTCCGCCCATCCCCGACCCCCACCCACCCAACCAAAACAAAAAAATACTTAAACGACGTCGTCCTCCTGCGTAGATATCCGCATTCAATCCGCCAAGAGAATCCGAGGCTATTACCGTAGGGAAATTCGTTCACTCGTAATGGCGTAGACGTACATCATGTGCCTCTTCCCTTACTCTTTGCAAGTTCCTCTCTCTCTCTCTCTCTCTCTCTCTTAAGCAAGCAAATAACCCATCTCTGAGCGCAGTCTCTTACTTTCTCTCAGTATCTCCCTTCAATGGCTGAGCATTTCCTCAGACGATGAAGATTACGCCCAACACCGACCTCTCAGTTCTCCTATCCTCCTCCAAACCACAGAACCCACCACCCCAAAACCACACATTTCTTTCCAGAAATCTCGCTCCACGGAAACCCCGTCGTCGGGAAACAGCTAGAACGCCGAGGGTTTCAGCTAAAAAGGAAGGAACTTCGTCAGTGAGAAGGCCTGGTCCGCCGACCCCTCTGCTCCGGTGGAAGTATGATGATGAGAGAGAAAGGGATGATGTATCCAATGCTACCTGCAAAAGGTCTTCGGAGGGTGCTCGGAGGTCTAGGAGAGGGAAGAGAGTCTCATTCTCTTCTAGGAAGCTCGGCGCAGCTCTCTGGAGGCTGCAGTCTCCGGAGATCGGCATCGCCGTCGGTAGTGGTGGTAGTGAACGGCGTTCGGTCAGAAAGGGTGAAGATCGTCAAGGTTCCAAGGTGGGTTTCTAACTTTATTGTTTCTAATTGTAGATCTGTGGTTTCCATTGTCTTATAGTTTTTGACTTGAAAAGTTTGATGTTAAAATCAACTGGGAAATGTCAGAATTTTGTGTGCTCATTTGATTTCTCTTTTCCAACATTCATGTAAAGGAGTCATTCTACTAGTGTATCAGGAAAATCACTGTTTCATTAACCTCTTTATTAGAAGTACAATGATTGCATCATCTTACGAGACCATTTCTAAAGACCATAAATGGGTTGCTGATATTTGTGTGCTTGAAGATCGAAGGGATAACCATTAATGATTGATCGTCTCGGTATGTTACATTAAGCCTCTCTTTGATGCATGCTTGTAGACCTATGTGAATGTTTTGGAGCGAGAATGGCCCATCTCTTTGGCTGTAACAAGTAGACTCACAAGGTGGAGTTATTGATCCAATCAATTCTTGCTCTCATTTAGATTGAAGTAATGCTACACAGCCAATACTCTGCTGATTGTTATTCTGATGTTATATCTCATCCGTCACTTAATATCCCGTAGGTTTACTTGTGTAAATAGATAGATGAGATGGTGCATCATCCCAGGGTGTCTCCAGACATTTCTCTCTAGACTATATTGAAACTGTCTCTACTCAAAGCCTAGTGATTACTGATGGATAATTGACGAGTCTCTGTACTTGGTTAGCTATGTAATTAACACACTAGTTGATCCAAGATCATTTCTCCTATGGATTTGTAGCACCAGTTGAATACTATTGATGGAGAACGCTGTCTTGCACCCAAATAAGATGATAAAGATAATGATATCAAAAGGCTAGTCCGTTGTTTCTCATTGATTTCCTTTTACATCTCTACTACACATATTCAAATTTCATTCGTATTGTTTCGGAAAATTGTTCTAAAATGTAGCAATCACTATGTCTTGTTTCCTGTTTGGCCTGGTATAAACTGCTATGACTCTACATAATAGAGATTTTTCAAATCGTTTGAAATATAACATGTGTACATTGATTATATGGGCCGTAAGCACATTTTTGCATCGCCTCTGTCGACGGCACTTGTAGGGATCTCTTTGCTGTCAAAATTTCACCTCACCTCGGGCGATCAATAGAAAAGTACTATTTCATCATGCTAACAATTCTAAGGGTTTGCTGTGTTTACCCAAATTACATTGTCTTAGGGATAAAATTCTAGTCAATGAACTTGATGTGCACTTTATAACACTGGAGATGGGTCTATTGAAGTTGTAAATGTTGAATGGGTGGATAGTTTGTGAATTTTTTTTTAAGTTTTCTATGCTGCTGTTTTTTAAAGTATTTGAGACAGCCTAGTTCTAATACCTCCTTTGCAGCCCAAGTTTGGCCATGGTGGCGATCAGCTGTCCAGTCACCATGGTAGCAGAGGATGCTGTTCTGGAGCAAATGACCAGCTAAGGAGCCCTTGTTCCGTAAATGGTACAATGAATGGATATTTCTGTGAGGTATAATCTCATCTGGAAGCCATTTGCTTATCCTTTTTTGTGTTCATTGTCCATTTAGTTTGGTTAAGGCAAGGACAGCTAGAGGAGACACCACATTGTTGTGGTTTGAGATGTGCAGTGAATGTACAGAATCTATGAGTTATGTGCATGTATCGGTACAATCTCATCGGTGCCTTCTAGCTTCAATAATTGCATTTCTAATGACTTGTTTTTAAGTTCAAAAGAGTCGAACTTCAAGGAGGACACAATGCCACTAAATCATTTAAATATTCCTTAATTTTCTTTATGATTATTGTAATTTCATGGTTTCTGGTCTTTTTATGGTATTTAACCTATTTAGCAATTATAATTTATATTAGGAAGTTTAAAATGCTTTTTGCAATTTAGGAGCTGTGTATTCAATGATTTTTGCTGGTGAGCCTTTGGCACAATATAAGATTGTGCAATTTTGACCTAGATGTCACAGGTTCAGAACCATGGAAACAATCTCTTTCATACAAGAGTGAGGTTGGTGTATTCGACCCTCCTTAAAACCTACAAAGCAGAAAGCCTCATATACTAGGCCACCCTTTATACTCGGTGATATTTGTTTCATGGTTAGATTTTGTTTTGGTGTTTTAACAAGTTCATCCATTTTTGGTAAATTGTATAATTTCACCTTCTTTTCCTTTTATTAGACAGCTGATCATTAGATATTGAAAAGTTAATGAGTTATTGAGAACTCAGAACTTCACTCTGTTTTAAATTCACCTTCTAATTTGTTCCTCATCAGCCACATAATGTTAACATTGGGTGAGTATCTGTTCACTAGGTGTAAATAGAAGAGCTCATTAAGGTCCTTTCTATATATAGATTCAGGAATCCAATATTGAGTTGTCTAAATGATCTGAGATAGTGATACTTTATCTTATCTTAGAAGTATCGACTCTCACTCGGAACTAAAATGTCAGTTTTGTACACATATCTTATCAGTCATTGACATGTGCCAACATTTTTTAATTTTATTTGACTCCAAGCTCCAACGCGTTTAGGATAATTTGGATTGTTTGAGTAATTTTGTAATTTACAAAATAAATAAGGTTCGTAATATAAATTAGAAAAAATTTGGGCCCATTTTTGAAAATGTTAGAACATAACTCCTTTATATTGGCTTACTGTTGATCTGTATATTATTTCTTATGAATTTTGTTTTGGGATGAGAATCAAGAAATATGAATTTTTATTAATAATTTACTATTAAATAGTGTTGTTTATGATTTATGTTCTCATATTTATAAGTATACTATAAATTTTAATTCACAACGGCACATTCTGATTTTTAGAAAAATAGCATATCGCTGTGTCAATGTTTTATCATATTTGCCTCCTTTATCAGTGTCCATGCTTCTTAGTTGTGGAAACACTGTTGCTGTGAAGATTAAGCTTGGGAAGTTATAAAGCAACTGATCATGAGAGCACGTTAATTACTCTTATCTGTGTTCTTAATCAATACTGTGTTGATACATACTAGAATGCAGGTTTAGTAGCCTGCATGGTATATTTCCTTTATTTCTTTTGGAATATATTTTCCATTTTTCTCTGACTTGAGCTATTAAGTTTTCTGTTTGTGGTGTTCTCCATTATAGCTGCTGCCTTCCTTTCACTTCTCCAACTATGCGATGGAGGGAGCAACGAAGTGGGACCCAGTTTGTGCAGAAGCACCCAATGAAAATCCGAGATACTTGCAGTTGCATGATTCAAAACTAGATGTTGCCTCAATGGCCTTTGCTCTTCAAGCAGAGCTTCAGCAAGCTCGGACACGTATTGAGGAGCTCAAGACTGAACGGAAGTCCTCAAAGAAGAAGCTCGAACACTTCTTAAAGAAACTCAGTGAGGAAAGGGCAGCATGGCGAAGCCGAGAGCATGAAAAAATCCGCGTGTTCATCTGTGACATTAAAGCTGATTTGAATCGGGAAAGGAAAAAATGCCGTAGACTAGAAATCATCAATTCAAAGCTGGTTAATGAGCTGGCTGAGGCAAAGTTATCAGCAAAGAGATATATGCAGGACTATGAGAAAGAAAGGAAAGCCAGAGAATTAATAGAGGAAGTGTGTGATGAACTTGTAAAGGAAATTGAGGAGGACAAGGCTGAAGTTCAAGCTCTTAAGAACGAGTGCTTGAAAATTCGGGAAGAAGTCGAAGATGAAAGGAAAATGCTGCAGATGGCCGAGGTGTGGCGTGAAGAACGCGTCCAAATGAAGCTTGTTGATGCCAAGGTAACTCTAGAGGACAAGTATTCTCAAATGAACATGCTTATGATGGAGCTTGAGAACTTTATGAGGTCGAGAACTGTGAGCTCAGATTTAAAGGAGATGAGGGAAGCAGCTATTATTCAACAAGCAGCTGCTTCGATAAAGGTACAAGATATCAAGGAATTCACCTATGAGCCACCAAACCCGGGTGATATATTTTCCGCCTTTGAAGAAATTGCCATCGGTGAATCAAATGAGAGGGACATCGAGCCATCCCCTTCTTATAGTCCTCCAAGCCGTGCTTCTAAGATGCATACTGTGAGTCCTGAAGTCAATAACCTTAGCAGAGACAACATTCACAGACTGTCCAATGTGTATGCCAATCAAAATAGTGACATAGAGGATGACAGCAGTGGGTGGGAAACAGTAAGCCAAATTGATGATCGAGGTTCGAGTTATTCGCCCGATGGAAGCGTTCCATCTCTCAGCAGACTGCGGCAAGATAGTAACATCTCGTGGAACTGCTGCACTGACTGGGAAGAAAATGCAGGTGATGAAACGAGAGTTAACAAAATTGCTGAAGTTTCCTCGGTACAAGCAAAGCAGTTTAAGAAGGTATCATCGATATCGAGGCTCTGGAGATCATGCCCTAATAATGGTGGAAATTGCAAGATAATATCAGTAGAGGGCAACAATGGTAGGATTTCGAACGAGGACATTGTATCTCCCGATGGCGGCTCAGGTAAAGGCGGGCTCAGCCTGTTAGATATGGTGGGCCAGTGGAGCTCACCCGATTCAGCAAATCCTCATGTAGGCCGTGGGATGAAAGGGTGCATCGAATGGCCTCGTGGCGTGCAGAAAAACGGCTTGAAAGCAAAGCATCTCGAGGGCAAGATTCAATTACGACAAGTTCTAAAGCAGAAGATCTAGAATTCTGAGAGTTATAGCAGCTATTTCTCAAGTAAGCCAGCTCATTTTCACTAGTAATTTTGTTTACGTGCTTCGGGAATAATGAGGTTGGTTGAAAAACTGTATTATTCTTTATAAGTAGTTGCAGTGATCCCAGTTATTTAAGGTCTAGCAAGCTATGGAGAGTGCGTTGGACAGCAAATTACTCTGTTTCATTTTATGCAGAACTGATGAAATCATTAACTTAATGCAGTAGAGGTAGATTTAACTGACATGCACTCTGTACTATTAGAAACTTAAGATGTTTTATTGGCGAATTTGCAGTGAAATGTAGCTGAATAAGCACTAGTATTTGATCATTTCTCCACCCCTCCACAAATTTTCATGCTGCTTGCTGTGATTCCTACAATCCCAAATTCTTCTTTGATGTTTTAATGTAATTATGTCACGATTATGATGAATAAGTTACTGTTTTCGGCCTCTGAAAACTTGCCAGCCACAATGGCATTTCCCCTAAGCTAGTGGGCCTTCTGGGACCCAATGGCAATCCCTGGCTTGTTAGATTCCAAATTGTAACAATTTATCTCAACAATTTAGACGGTTAGAATTATAAAATGGGCTAACATATTATAATATACTGCCATAATATTAGCCCCTTACTGAAACTGTGAAGAGCTTCAAAACAGTTCCATGCAAGTTGCCCTTTTGTTTACTTGGGTATTTCCCTTTTGTTTACCCGGGTATTTCGGTTTCGGGTTTGACCCTTTTACTGCTATAACCTAGCCTGGTTCTTGGGTTCAGTTGCACCCACTAATTAATGAATTTCAACTACACATATTATATATCTATCTTCTTGTGCCAGAAATTTCCTATCTTGGGATTTCTATTACTTTTTATCACTTTTAATACTTCCAACTCGTTCCATCAACTTAGGTGGTTAAGATTTTTACGAAACATTTAATTGATTGGGCCTATCTATAATACTGACTGTTCGAATTATCAAGGTCAAATCTTTATTACTAAGACTATTAGCTGGTTTTTCCTTTCTTTAAAATAGTAAAGCATGCCATTATTATGACATAAAGGTTATGTTATTAAATAATGAAAGCAACCTCTATAATGCATGTAGGAGCAATGTTGCATTTTCGAATGAAATACTCTTTTTTTTTCTTTATTTAGAAACAGAATCATGTTGCTTTGTTATGATCGAATTATGAAGGTAACACATAGGATCGTGTTGTATGTCTGATTTTCTTCAAATTCATGGTATGAAAACCTTGCCCTTGTATTATAAATATGTGCTTTTCACTACTTAAACCTAATCTCATATTCATGATGGGTCACAATGGCTCGACCCAGTTAATAAATACTATAGCAGATTTTTCAATTTAATAGGTTAATAGTCATCAGAAAAAAAAAAAGACTAAATTCGCATCTAACTTTATACATAAAGTGTCATATGTTACTATCCTTAATATTATACTTGTTCAAAATTGGAAAAATTACCAAACATCACCAAAAAAACCCTAACTTTGAATTAAATTGATATAGAATAATAAGAAAATC
>JAODPA010064075.1:0-34306 GCA_025585075.1 Nepenthes mirabilis | reverse complement strand
CAACGGCTGAGATTATTTGTACATCCTTATATATGTGTGTGTTAGGATATACATGGTAGAGGAATTAAAAAAAAAAAGAAAGAGACACTGAGAAAACAAAGGAGAGGAAGAAGGCCCGACTAAGACTGTGTGTATTTCCGCCTTACTGTTTTGTAATCTTCTTCACAAACATAGTGCAATTTTTCGGACTCATCGTCCCGTGGTTTTTCCCTTGATTCATAAGGGTTTTCCACGTAAATATCGTTTGTCATTATTCTTTCTTTCTTCCTCTTCGATCCTTGTGTGCTTGTGTCGGTAGGCCGCCCCATTTCCGGCCAACAGAGCAAACAAGCTAGCAGAGCATCTGGGTTCTTCAGGATGCAATACAATGTCCCCCTGGTCAATATTCTGGGACATGGGAGTAACGTCCCCACTTAGAGCTCCATCTGGAGCCAAATTATTAGAAGCGACATCCAGCTCAACCTTACCCGAAGTGGTCTTATGGCCAGCAACTTGATGCTCCGACTTCCAATTGTACGCAACCTCCACCTCAACAAACGAGTCCAAACCATCAACACAAGATTTAAGCTTGATTTTTGAAGGGAGAGAAACTCCACAGCCCACTTCGACACAAACTCGGGCAAAGTGCAAACGTTCCATCCTAGCAGTGGTCGGATCCAGATGAAGAGGAATCCCATCCCCACCTGCAATCCAACTAAGGCCCAATGGGGTCCAATATTCTGGAGGGACATTGAACAGGGAAATCCAAATAGGGACCGAATGGAAAGCTTCTTTAGATAACACCATACCAGGAGTCCATCTTTTCAGGAAGATAGGCTTCCTACCAAAGGCCCAGGGACCTTTAGCCAGATAAAGATTCAAGTGATCTTCAGAATCAAATCGAAAGAAAAAGAAGCCTTTGTCGTTACCGGCTACATGCCGTAGACCAAATCTAGCCCAAATTTTGCGCGTAATGGAATTCACTGCCTGGAAATGTGGAGGTGAATCTTGGAAGAAACCCACTAATGTAGCACCCAATAAAACCTGGCCCTGCTGAATAACTTCAGCAGGGGAGAAATGGAGACTATATCCTTTTCAACGAATTGGGGGGGGGAAGAATTTAAGGGGAGGAGTCTGGTAACTCTCGTGAGACACCACTACAGCAGCCCAGGAGGTTTTCGGGATGGGGGGAATCTCACTTGAGGGTTTGGAACAAGAAACAGAACAAGGAGAAGCTCGGGCTGAGACAACAGGAGCGACACCAACATTAGGGCTAGCTCCAACCGACGAAGCCTCATCACCCAGAACTTCGAAGGCGCAATGCTCCTGAAAGAGACCATGGCAATGACCCCCCGGCAATAAGCGCACCAAGAAATCCTCATCAGGACCTTGGGCAGGAAGCACAACATTCCTTTGCAGGGGAGGAAAAGTGGCAGCTGTAGACCCTAACGGAGGAGAAACCACAGCCACAAGAGAGGTGGGGGTCCAGGAAGAATCTGTGGGCAGACTCGAGATGCCCAACCTGCTGGCGTCGACACAGAATCGCCGAAGGGGACCATCAGCAGATTCGCAGGGCTGCAAACAGAGGATTGCAGGTGGAGACAGAGTCACAACGGCGCTCGATGGAACTGGCCGTGGCCAGCGCCAGCGAGGAAACGCCCGAAACGGCTAGCGCCGAGAAGAAGGATGAAAACTCTAGAGAGAAGAGAGAGCTTCTCTTGTTTGCTATCTAGTAATCTATTCGTTGATTTTGCTATTTTGACGTATACATATCGCTCCCAATTCAACGTCCCTCGGACGCAACAATTCTTGAGGAATAATTGTGGGATCACTTATTAGATTCGGTTAAGCCCAAGATGGCCATACACCTCCATGATATTAGTCGGTCTTCCCAATTAGCTACTGCTCAAGGTCTTACAGATCCAAATTTGGGCGACCAAGAGCCACATGTTCAACGGGGCTTGTCCTCAAACTAAAATCGCATTCCTTTCTCGATTGGGTCTTTGGTTAACAACTGTTTTCAATCCATGATGCAAATTTCCAAATGGAATATATATTTCCTACATTCCTTTGAACCCGTCGAGGAGGTCATCTCAATATAGACCTGAATGTGGCTGAAAGATCCAACCAATAAAATTTATAAAATGCCAACGAACCTTCAAAACCCAAATGGTGTTCCCGAACTTCATAGTAGCCATATCCTTAAGACTTACATAGCTAAATTTCCTAGCAATCACCAAATGACTTCAAAGTGGTGGTTTCATTTACAAATCAGACTCAATGCCTATCCCTGATTGGATCAATTACACCTCTTATTCAAAATTTGCAACCTAATTGTGATGTATAATATCCTATCAATACAATTCACACCAACACCCACGGACATCTTTTCAATTCCTATAGGAGTTGCATCACCTAGAATTCAAACGCCCAATCACTACGAAATTGATCATAAATCGACACCCTTAAATTCACTATACCAAAATTGACTCCAAGTCACATTGACTTCGAGCCAACAATTTGCCATGATGCAAATGACCGAGCAAAAAGGGCCTTGTTCTTTGCAAAGAGACGGGATGAAAATATCCATGATATTTGCTTTTGATCGAGGGATATACTAAATGCGGTGATGCAACCGACCGATATGAAAATGGCTTTGCTTACGGCAAATGTCCGAGATGCAAACGATCGTGATGCAATTACTCGAGATGCATAGGGATCTCTTTTTGGCTGATTACTCTGACACATTACCGGGTTGGGTTTTTTTCTGGATTGGATTTAGACCCGCTGTTTTGACTTGCTTGATCGAGGGCCTTTGGCAGATTGCGTTGATGAAATTATGTCTAGAGAACAAGATTACGGGCTCGAGTAGAGTGCAAATCTGTGCTTGCTTCTTGGGACCGAGGTGGTAGTTTTGCTCATGATTCTGTTGCTGTATTATTTCTGAGGTGTCTGCTATGGGATGAGCTACTTTTGACCGAGGTACTTTATGGCCGAGGTGGTAACTTTGTCTGAGTTATTGCTATCATTTGGTTGGATGTATTTGGAGTTAGCCTTCTGACCGACATGCCAATGGCCGAGGTGCTGCAGATACGTTCAAGCCTGTTTCCAGTGTGGAAGCCTACATCTGAGACTATTCCCGTAGGTATGGAATGGATCATTTGGCCGATTTGTGGTTTGCCTGGTATTGGATTGCTGATCTGGCTTTTTGCTACTATATAGATTTGTGTTTCTATTTGAATGGTATGCTTTCACTTCAGGAGAGGATGCTTTGTTAGCAGGTCAGGAAGGAGTATGGACACTGATATCAACTACTTGACTGGCTTGGTTGATGGCCTTAGGTGGATGTAATTCTGTTTATTCCGTTATTTTTTTATTTTATTTTGGATTTGTGACATGTTTTACGGTGCTCGAGGTATGTCCCAACTTCTTTATTCTAAATCTAAGTTGACAAAACACTTGGAGATAGAACATTGATTCTGTATGTTTTTCTTTTTCATTTAAAAAATTTTAATTACTTATCAAAAAAAATAATTTCACTTTATCCACTGTACTTACTAGGTTGATCGGGCTTACCTTCTTAATGAATTACTAGTCTGAGGGCCACATCCTAGAAATGATCAAGCCGAAACTTCAAACTTGAACCGATTAACCGAGACCTCGAGTCAAAGCTAATCAACTTAAGCACTAAATTGACACCAAATCAAATTTGAACCTCAAGGTGTCTCCCTACAACTCCTCTCAACCTCACGGTCAACCACTGCCACGAATGCTTTAACAGAACTGATTGTAATCCTTATGGGACCATCCGTCGGATACATATAGAAGAAAGTCTATAAAATTTAATATTTAACTTTTGTAAAAATTTGGGCAGAGTTCTATCTAAAACTGGACAAAAATTCAAATATACAATATGTTTTAAACAATCTGTACAAGCACACAACAATTTGAATACCACATTTCAACCTACCATACACATATACAAGACCACCAATTTTCCATTTCCATCCATGGCTCAAATGTAATCCTATCCACTAAATCAGAAATTTATGACAGATGTCATCTAGACCTATAAAGAATCCAGAAAATATATAGCGGAAGTATCTATATCCTTAACAAAAATCTGCGGAAGTATAAATACAATTCTAATAATTTACAAAACGTGCTACAAGTATTTATACGTAATTTTATTTACAAAACTTTATGGAACATGCAGAACTATCAGATTTTTCAAAATACTTCAAGATAATCTTTGAGGTTTCACCGAGGCTCTAGAGTCTTTTTCACTAGTTCTAATTAGGTCTGATCATCCAGTATCTTCTCTATATTATTATTTGGAGGGGGGAAAACAAAATAGTAAGCCAAAACCCAACAAGGTACCAAAACATATAGAATATAATATTTTCATGCAGAACATAAGTATAGATGGTCATAGAAACTGCCAGAGAACAGAAACATATACAGAAATTATGAGAAAAGCCTAGTTCGATATAAACTGGTTTCGATAATCATGATTCATAATTTCATGCAAAACATATTTACGCTATAACAGAAAAATCACGATAATATCAAAAGAATAGAAGCGCTCATGGAAAACAGGAAGAAAACATAATTCTATTTTCAACACATGTCGGAATCCATAAAATAGTTCCGAATTTCATTTGTTCCTCAAAACTCTAGTTTGATATCCTATGGACCCAAATAGTGTAATCGAGGATAAATTGTGTTCAATCCAACGATCTTATTAGAGATCCATTGTATTGTGGTTTTGAAATTATATTTATATAATATAGAATAATGGAAATAGCAACTATAGTCGCCATCTCTATATCTGGTTTACTTGTAAGTTTTACTGGGTACGCCTTATAATCAAAGGCTGATAGTTTGATGGTCTATGTTTCAATTCGATGGTTCGATAGTCCGATGGTTTGATAACTTATCATTGATTACTACCATAACATTCTAGGCATGCCGGAGAACCTTATGTAACTGTTCAACAGTTCTAGGTCCTTTTTCCTTGCTAATTAACATAATTCAATGCATTTGTTCAAAATTCCATAATCAAAATCATCATATTTCAAAGCAATGTCCAAATTTCATCCAGTCACTCTTTCAGACGATTTCAGAGGTTTATATAGTTCGATAATGCGATTCGATGACAAGTTTTCAAATACAAATCGTTCAATAGACTTTATGAAAGTGTCAATTTAACATTTAAATCTCAAAGTTCCAAGTTTCCAACACAAATCTCCAAATTTTCATGCTAGGGTTTCAGGCAAAATTCTTGGACAATAATTAGACACAAAACATGGGTCAAATTACAAAATCGATGCTATAATTCATAAAACATACATATAACATGAATTAAACTCAAATTTACATCTCATTTTCGAGCAAGGGTTTGCGATACACGGTCCGGACATGAAACAAACACAAAACATATGCTAAATCATGAAATTGGAGTTATCGATCACAATATATTTACATAAACATGAACTTAAGTCCAAAAGTCATGAGATTCATGCATTATTCATGTCAAATCTTACAGAACAAGGTTTTCGGAGCATAAATGATAATATGGAGATATTAAAACACTGTAAAAATGGTATATAACGTTAGAAGTACATTTCCCTTAACCTGATTTACTGTTATTTTTACCCGGATAGGAGTGGAATGGCCAGATTCCTCCTCTTCTCTTCCCTTTCCCTCTTCTCTCCCGCTCCTCTCCCTATGGAATGCCGAAAAATGGCTGAAGAAATGCGTACGGCATTTTTATGTCTGTCGGGGCGCTCGAGCGCCCGTCGAGCGGTCCTCAAGCGCTCCCTTTTCGCAAAATTTCACTCGATGGGGGTGCTTGAGCATCCATCGAGTGCCCTCCTCGGACGACTACTCCGCTCCTGCCTTGCCTCGGGCGGCCATCAGGCAGCCACGTTCACATTTTGGTGCCTTCTTTGTGCTCGAACGGCCATCGAGCACCGATGCCTTTCCTCATCCCTTTTTTCCCGATTTGCTTATTTTACTTCGGTAACAAAATTTTTAATTATATTTAATCCTAAATATGATTTTCATCAACATAATTATTCTATAATTATATTTTTTTGGAATTGGGATCTCACAAATTGACCTTCACCTAGAAGCCGTAGTGGCTACTAATATTCTATTTGAAGGCAAAACAAAGCGGGTTGGGCTATTCCTAGGAAACTAACTTGGACGCATGAGTGGGACAACCAAACTCATTTTCTACCTCTAATTTAATTCAAGCCTAAACTAGTCAACTAGGATAATTAGGACTATCCAACCTAACTTAATTATCCTACATCTATATCTATTTATCTAGTCAATCTTAGTATATCCCAAGTTTCCGCATACAATTCAAATTAAATATAAGGTATCTCTTTTCTCTATTACCAATTTTAATGGGATGGGTTATTTTGTTTCCTAATAACCTCCGTCAAATCACATAAAACTATGCCCATAATTAAATAATATAAAATTTTTGTAAAAATCGGGTAGAGTTTCCTCTAAAAATGGGCAAAAACCAATACATATAACCTATATAAACCACCGACACAAAGTAAATAAACATCCAGACATCCATATTCCTTTAGTTCATTCTTGTGCCTTGTCTTAGTTATTAATTTTATGTTAAAGACTTATTTCATTTGGGGTCAAGTATCAATAGGCCTCACTGATAAAGGAGAGGTTGGTCATGGCCTAGATTGTGTGCACCTGCACAATCAGAAGTCCATCCTCCTCCTATTATGAACCCAGAGTTGGGTCATCTACATACGATCCCTATAGACAGGGCCATCTGTCACCCAACAATTCCAAAGCAGACCACGACATCTCACTATAACATACTAATGCATGCCAAGAATATCACCCGCGATAAAATATGGCCAAGATATACAGGCAAAGTAATCCTTGAGTTCCACCCTAATATTTTAGCATGTCTAAGTTTGTTATCCATAACTCTTGGTCCGAATACTTGTTCAATAGGGAATTCTATTCTTGAGCATAAAACCCTTCATTCCCACTCTGCTAGAGAACGTTCCAAAAATCAATTAGTCCAAACGTCCATCTCTCGATTATAGAATTCTCTTCATCATCCAATTTCCTTTCTTTTTTCCATAGACATATTCCGGTGCAAATTTTCATATTTCCTTATGAGTTTAATTCCTCATGTGTTCTTGATTCTTTACATAATTTCCTTTAAAGTGTAAAGAATTTAGGGATTCCTTATTTACATTAAGCTAATTGGAATCTTAAGCTTTAAATCGATAATTCTTGACAAGTGGTTCATAACATGATTTTTAAAACACTCAAATCATTGCGTTCATGATACGTACATAAATCATCATAAGATAGGAATAGTTAGGAAATTCTTACCAACATGAGCCTAACCTATCTTTAGAGTTTTCGGATGACAAATTCCTGTACGATTTCATGCATCATAATTTTTGTAGCTGAAATCTTGCATAATTATGATTGATTTGGACTAAGTTCAAATAAGGCATGGGTTAGGATTCTAGGGAGCACAAAATCTTACAAAACTACCAATTCGGACACCCAAATGATAAATTAGCTTATTCATAGTGCGGGTAATAATATCCTCGAGCCAATTCACCCCCAAATCCCAATTTAATCGGCTAATTCCTCTGGGCCATGGGTTTGTGGTTCCTTGTCTGGTAACCAATGAAAATTATAAATTCGGGCCTAACATTCACACAATCACTTGCCCAAGTCAAGGGTAACAATTATCTAAGGCTAATTCATGCATTAATCCCGATATAGTTGATCAAATGTGGTCTAGATGCACCCAAGGTTCCAACGAACGAGTTTTCATCTAAAATCACTAAATCGGATATCCAATCGATAAATTAACTTATACTAGATAAGAGTAATGATATTCTAGGTCCAACAATTCATGGGTAAAAAGGGCTCAAGCTCAGTTGAACAGTGCCGCGCGGGTGTTAGGGTTTCTAGAGAGTGATATACCACTCAAAATTTGATATTCGTACATGATTTTGATATATTGTCATGATTAAGTTATGGGCTACATAAAATAAAAATTTATTTGGGTATCGAAACAACAATACTCGAAGAAAACGGAATAAAAGTGCCTGAAAATGAAAGATGAGATTATGAGTACACTTGCGTTGACCCAATCTATCACCTCTCTAACTGGCTCTCGGACAGATACAGACTCGTGGGCCTTGGATTTCTCCTTCTCTCTCTAGTCTTCGTGCTCTCTCTCTCTAGAAATTGAAAATGGCCAAGAAATAACGTGTTGAAACCCTCGTGTGACATTTATATCGTGACATGGGTCTGCCGGCCACTCGAGCGTACGGTGAGTGCAAGGCATTCTATTTTTGGTGCCGCCTGCTGCACTTGAGCACATAGCAGGCACCATGTTACTGGCAGTGCACCAGCAAGCAGCAGCCTACTTTCATTCAATGTTTACTTCTGATACATATTTTTTTTGCATAGTCTTGATCATTATAACATTAATTACTTCCTAATTATCATGTTTCAAAAATCGTGACCTCACATTTATGCTTCCATAGATTATTGTGGTCTATAATAGGTACCTAGTAGCATCTCTCTTTAGCCAATGTTGTGTTTAGATATACAGCGTTGGAGCCACGATTTATATGTGACAGTTAAATCCTGTTTGATTTTATGTGTTGTTGATTGTATGATGTCAGATGTTGGAATTATTGGATGTATTTTCTATTATACTGGAGATTATATAGGTTTTTGTATTGACAGATGTTTGTATTATAGATAAAACTCTGTCAATTTTTTGACAAAAAAATATGGTCTATCACAGTTTGTATCAGAGAAAAGAGATGTCTTAGATTTGATTTGAATCGTATGCAAAAGCTAAGGGTAAATTAAGATTGATTGGAGAAGTAGACGTAGGCATAGAACAATTAAGTCAGATTGGATAGTTTTAGTTATCCTGGATGGCTAACTAGGCTTGAACGAAATTAGAGTTAGAGAATGAGCTTGGTTGTCCAAGCTTATGCACCCTAGTTAGTATCCTAAGAGTGGCCTAACCTGTGTTGGGAGAAATGGAGAGAAATGTAGTGAGAGATGCTCTGGCTTCTCTCTAAATTTCAAATTTGAACCTCTTCACTCGTCTTCTCTTTTCTTCTTCGCTGGCACCTCATGGTGCCGGAATCCCATCCCCTCGCTCTCTCCTCCACCAAAAACCCTACTGTTGGTGGTGTACCCTCCTCAGGCCCCTCTTCCATCGTTAACGGATTTCCCATTGCACCCTGTTCTCCTCCTTCCTCTACTTCCACTTCTTTCTCAAAATCTTCTGGCGCTCCGTGGAGCGTCTCATCCTCCATACTCCACACTCCTCCTTCCTTCTCCTCTCTCCTTCCAGACACAGATTACCCTCCCATCGCCACTTCCCATCAGCCATCAAACAAGTGCAGTATTCCTTCTGTTACTAAAAAATCAAGGGTTTTGTCTACCCCTGTTGTTTCAAATTTCCCTCCCCCTTCATCGCTCTCGATATCCTCTATTGATTCCCTAAATGTGCTTTCTGACCCTCTTCTCATCCCTCCCTCCTCATCATTTGCCACCGACTCGCCCCTTTACCCACCCTTCTTTCCTCCCCTTTCAAATTGATACTGGCGGGCATCTTTGCTGCTCCTATTCGATCCCTATCAAACTTTCCCACTGAATCTGCTATCAACTCGGTTTCAGATCTGGGGCTGACTAGTTTGAACACCCAACAATCTCTGGATGAACCTTTCCGCACGGGAGGTGTTCCAAGGTTGGATGTTGCAGACCAGCCTGAAGATTTAGGCGGTTTGGTTGCGTCGGGTTCTGGGCACAAAGTTGTTGCTCAAAATAGCCCCCAAAAAGCTTCCTGGCCTACAATTGAACAGCGTGGCTCAACAGGAGCTGATGAAGCCATTAATGTGGCCTTGGTCGGCACGCCGGCTTCACTGGCTCCAGAAGTCTCAGCTGCCAGGCCCCCTTGTGCGTCCTGGTCAGCAGTGGTCCAACAGAACATATTTGGAGGTAAGTCCCCTCTGAAATTCTTCCCTCTTAATTTTAGTAATGGGGAACACATGGCTTTGGCACCCCCTCTTGAAGTTATTGAACAGGGGGAGACTATGTAGGCGGACACCTTAGTCGGATACTTCTTTGGAAACCCCATGCATTACCTTGCTGTCAACCACATTGTCCGAAATATCTGGGCTCGCTTTGCGATCCAACATGTGGCGGGCAATGACAGGGGTTTTTTCTTCTTTCAATTCTCCTCCTGTAAAATGTTGAAAAAATGCCTTACTAGCGGGTCGTGGACCTTTGCTGGTCAACCCTATTTCTCAAGATTTGGAAACCGAGTATGGCCATTTATAAGGAGGAGCATAAATCGTTCCCTATCTGGATCACTGTGACTGGTGTACCAGGGGAATACTGGACCCCTTTAGGGTTGAGTTGGATTGCGAGTGTAGTTGGAAAGCCAATTCAATTAGACCCTGTCACAGAGAGGATGGAAAGGATGGGTTATGCGGGAGTCTGTGTGGAAGTAGTGGGTGAAGTTTGGATCAATTGATGTTGGCGTTATGTTATGTTGCAATGAAGCAATTTTGGTGTTGACAGTAAGGTAGCTTGTGGTTTGCTGTTACCACCTACTTTGCTAAATTGTGATTTGTTGGTGTGAGTTTGGGTAGGTTTGTATTTCAATCTACTTTGCTCTACTGATGGAGCTGTCAGTGATGTTGGAGGGGAAACTGATTCGATGCAGCTCTTGAGACGGCTGCAGGTGAATTTGGCTGCCAAAAATTAATGCTGCTGGTACTGGCGTGTTATGATGTACTGGAGCAATGTTGATGTTGACAGATTTGGGGCTTCCACACAAAAGCTGTATGTTGCTGTTGGCGTGAGCCTAGCTAGAGTAACAACGAGTTGGGCTGCTATTTTTTGCTCAAATCCAGCCTTCCCAATGAATAATGGTGCTGAAAATTATGGCTTCTGATTTCCAGTGTGAGAGATAGAATTTGGTGTGATGTTGATACTCTCCTTTGCTGAATGGTGGTTTTTTGGTGTGTGTTCGGGCTGGTTTCCCTTCCATGCTGCTGCTATAGATCGATGCTGAGGCTGACAACAATGCTGCCCAAGGATATAACTGAAGGCCTGCCGGCGATGCTAACCTTGTGGGGCTGAAGTAACTACGGTGGTCACTGCTTTGGCTGTTTTTGCTCAGAGATATAAAATGGGATGTGCAGCTTTGCCCGAGGTTCCTTTTGGCCGAGGTGGTGTTGTGTCTGAGATGAGCAGCGAAAGACTGAGGATGAACACAGCCTTCTATGCCGAGATGCTATGCAGGTGTACTTCTGGGTGAAAGTTGGTATGAGGCTGGCCCTTTATGGTGGCCTTGGTTATTACTGCTGCCCTGCTGCCAGTGAGATGCTGTTACAACTGATGTGGAACTGTTGTGGACAGTGTTGTGCAATGTCCTCTGCTGCCCATGGCGTGTAGCATGCTGGGCCTGGTTTCCAGTTTGATTTCGTTGGATATAAGGCTTTCAAGTCTGATTTCTTGTTTCTATGACTGGGGCTGGTTCTGGGAGATTAAATTGCTGATTTTTTGCTATGAAATAGTCCAAATGTTGTATCTGCCTTTGCTGATAAGCTACAAATGCTAAATAGCGGGAAGTAGCTGCTGGGTCAAGTGGAATGCTGCAGTTGCTCTCTTTGTTGTGTTGTGAAGTTTGGTGCGGAGCCATGCTGTTCGAAACCTCCTGCTGGAAAGTGCCGAGGTGGTATGATTTTGTGAGGAATTTCACAATGGACTGAAATGATGCATACTGTCCGTGATATGCCTTGGTCGAGTTGCCCTATCTCGGCTTTCTGCCGAGATGTATGCCCGAGAGGGGTTGCTTTTGATCGAGGTCGTTATGGCCAAAGTGGTGTGCGTTGTACTGTGATTTTGCTTGTGTATTTTCAGTTGTATTTTTATTTTTCTATGACTTGGGTCATGGTCTGAGATTATGACATATTCATAAGGTTTGAGGTACAATCCATTGTCTTTGTTCTAATTCCAAGTCAAAAAAATAGTTGGAGTTAGCACAAAATTTTGTATCTTTCTATTAAATTTAATGCATTTTACTTACTAAGAAAAAAAGAAGTAGTGGGTGAAGTTTCCGTGCCTGACAATGTGAGAATCTGGACAGGGAGCTCGGAGGAGCATTCCGATTGCCAATACACA
Organism: Nepenthes mirabilis; assembly: GCA_025585075.1. Taxonomy (NCBI): domain Eukaryota; kingdom Viridiplantae; phylum Streptophyta; class Magnoliopsida; order Caryophyllales; family Nepenthaceae; genus Nepenthes; species Nepenthes mirabilis. The sequence continues at coordinate 22,090 of JAODPA010064075.1, read as the reverse complement.
GACATGCAGGGTTTGCTGATCCTATTAGCAAACCCTCGATGGTGTACAGGCCCACCGGTAGACTTCTGGCAGGTCCTCTGCCCATTCCGTATAGACCCAAGATCAATCAGAAGGCCCCTGCTATGGGTGCTCCTTCTATGACCGTCCCAAAACCCATCCCTATCCCTATTTCCAATTCTTTTGGTGCCCTTCAGGATCCTGAATGTGAAGGCCCTGTAGGCGATGATGCGATGGTTTGAGAAACTAGTAAGGGTGTGTAAGCCTAGGTCATCTCACCCCATCGCATTCTAGAAAATGTATCTATAAAAAATTATGGATGCCTCCCCCAGAGCATGGGATAGAAGCCCACACAAATCTAGTTGTGGAGCGTCTGGTGGATAGAGACGGTATCCATGGAAGTCCCTCCTCAGATGAAGCTGCTTCATATCAGGCGAGGGGTAATCCCCTTAATCCTCCCAGAATTGATGCTCAGTGGCCCAACCCTTCCAATCTGGCAAATGTTGGCATAAATAACCTGCTTATTGGCAAGATGATGCGATGCTTGCCCCCCCCCCCCATTATGGGGAACGGCTGACGTGTTTGCCAAGCTCAGATGGTCTTGACCCCACCCAAATCCTCAGGGACCCCACACCTTCCCCCACCCACCTCCTAGCAGGGATCCCCCCTCCCCGAGGGGTTCTGGCCCTGGGTTGGCAAAGCCAAACATTGGGAAATGACAAAATGCTTCCAAAAAAGTGAAACCATTCCACAAAACTTCCATAGGGCCTAAAAGAACAACTCCCTAGACCTCCCCTTCTCATGATTAATATTGCATGTTAGAATGTTAGGGGGCTTAATGATAAAGTCAAAGCCCATGAAGTGCGTAACCCCATTAGTTCCTACAAATGTCACCTTGTGGGACTGGTGGAGACAAAAGTTGTAGTTTGCAACTCGGCCTCTATTGCCGGTGAAATAAGGATTCACTGGACTTGGTCTATGAATTATTCGGATTCTTCCAAGGGTAGAATCTGGGTGGGGTGGGACCCTAGTTTTGTGGATGTTAACATCCTCTCCATTGAGGACCAAGTCATTCATATCGATGTTTTGGTCAAAGAGGACAATCAACATTGTATTCTGTGTTTTGTTTATGGTGCCAATTCGAAAATTCAGAGATGTGATCTATGGGAGAGCCTGCGAAAAACTAGTGACCTTGCCTTGGACCTTCCATGGGCTGCGCTTGGTGACTTCAATGCTATCCGATCTCAATCGGAGGGGCTGGGGGGAACCTGGCATGTCAGGTGTTCCTTGGACCTTGATTAGTGTCTTAGGGATTGCGACCTTGAAGATGCTTGCCACGAGGGGATGTTTTATACTTGGAACGATGGTAGGGACCCTACTATACGCATATTTAGAAAGTTAGATAGAGTGGTTGCCAATGGAAATTGGCTGGGAAAGTACCGGAGGGTGGGAGCGCTCTTCTCGCCTGCTAGGCTCTCGGATCATTACTCGTACATTTTGCGCCCTGCCGATTGTATTGCTTGCAAAAGAGGTTTATTTCATTTTGATAATTTCCTCACCAAGAGCCCCAATTTCCTTAATGTTGTTAGGGAGGCCTGGACAAATGAGACTCCTGTTAACCCCATGTTTCGGTTAATCATAAAACTGAAAAATGTGAAATGAGCCCTCAAGACCCTAAATGATCATGTTGGTGATGTTCATGATGAGGTTGCAAAAACCCGTATGGCGTTAGAAGATCTCTAGGCTGGGCACCCTACTCTTAGGGTCTCCTGTTGCGAGGAGCAAGCGTGCTGGGAAGCCTATTTCCTTGCTATGGAAAAGGAAATTGATCTTATTAAGCAAAAAGCTAAAATAAAGTGGCTCAAGGAAGGGGATCAATACACCAAATTTTTTTTTCGAACTATTATTGGAAATGGCAATAGGAACAGGATATCCTCCTTATTTCATGTGAACGGAACCCCTACTTCTGAGATTGAGGACATCCATATGCTTATTGTTGATTACTTTCAATGCATTTTAGGATCTGAATGTGCTCAAGGATCGGTCGATCCAAACCGGATTTGCCCGTACATTCTTCGCACCATCCTGAAATCCTTAATTGCCCCTCTCACTGCCCCCCTGTCAGTGAAGAGGACATCAAGAAGGAAATCTTCTCAATTGGTGATTTCCATGCCCCTAGGCCTGATGGGTTCTCTTTAAAGTTCTTCAAAGATGCTTGGGAAATTGTTGGTCCATCTATGACTGAAGCTATTCGTGATTTTTTTTATCATGGAAAGCTTCTCAAACAGATCAACACTACCATCATTAGCCTTATCCCAAAGGTTCAGACTCCTCGCTCGGTGACTGACTACAGGCCCATCTCCTGCTGTAATGTCATCTACGAGGCTATATCGAAGATTATTGCTAATCGCCTTAAGATGACCCTTCCTCACCTGGTGGACACCTGCCAAACAGCCTTTGTTGAAAGTCGTCAAATTAGTGACAACATTCTCCTGGCCCAGGGGCTTCTGCACAAATACCACTTGGGATATGGTCCCCCTCGCTGTGCAATGAAGATTGATCTCATGAAAGCTTATGATTTTGTCCATTTTGACTTTATCATCCACATAGTGATCTTGATTGGATTTCCTCCTCAAATCATTGGGTGGATCAGCCAATGCATTACCACCCCCTTCTTCTCGATTAATATTAATGGGGAATCAGTTGGTTTTTTCAAAGGTGGTAAGGGTCTCCGGCAGGGTGACCCCATATCCCCTTACTTGTTTGTGCTCGTCATGGAAGTGCTGAATGGTATTATTGAGGTGAAGGCTAGATGAAATGAGATGTTTAAGTTTTATTGGCGATGTGAAGATACTCGAACTGTTATGCTTGCTTTTACAGATGATTTGCTACTTTTCTCTAGAGCTGATATGTCTTGAGGAGTTCCTGTTTGTATCTTACCAATTTGTAAACAAAAATAAAAGTGAGATCTTTATCTGCACAAAGGATACTGACCTCCAAAAGGAAATCTCCAGCATGTTGGGTTTTAACGAAGGCAAATTAGCAACGAAATACTTGCGGGTCCCGCTGATCATGTCTAGACTATCAATCTCGAATTGCAAGCCTCTCATCAAAAAAGTCATTTGGTGGATCTCGTCTTGGAAGAATAGATGGCACTTTCATTTGGAGGACGTCTTCAACTTGTCTCATCCATTCTTTCATCCATCCACTTGTACTGGGCCTCCATGTTCTTTCTGCTCAAGTTTATTCTTAAAAAATCATCGAAAGCTAGATTCACAAATTTCTGTAGCATGGTGTTATTGATGGGAAGGCAATTGCTAAGGTTGCGTGGCCGACATATGCTATCCAACGAGCGAAGGTAGCCCAGGGTTAAAAAACTTGTAGGCCCAAAACAAAGTTTTGATCTGCAAGCTGCTATGGCGCACTATTACTAAGGACTCTGGCTCGGCGTGGTCTTTATGGGTTCATGTGCAAAGGATTAAGGACCGATGTATTTGGACCTTAAAAGTACCCGACTCAGCGTCTTGGTGTTGGAGGAAAATTATGAAGTTATGTTCTTTCATGCGCCTACATACGAATTACTCAATTGGGGATGGTATCGATACCTTTCTGTGGCTTGACAACTAGCATCCTCTAGGCCGTTTGTGTGATATGAGTACTGATCAAACCTGGATGGTTTCAGGATTGCCTTGGGACGCAAAGGTCAAAGACATTATTTGGGGTGACTGGTGGGCTTGGCCAAACCCGTTTGATATGGAAGTTTCCCGTCTTATGGAAAACATGCTCCCTATCTGCCTAATACTTGGATCAGGAACTTTGTCTATTGGACGATTTCAGCTGATGGACAATTTTTGACCCATTTTGCCTACTACCTCTTCCATCCTCCAAAGGCGAAAATGCCCTGGGCCACACTGGACTGGGGTCCCTTCCACATTCCCGCCCATGCTTTCACTCGTTGGCTGGCTATTAGATGCAGACTTAACACTCTTGACAATATTCGCGGCATCCCAAATATTTCTACCAAATGCACATTTTTCAATACTAGGGATGAAGACCATGATCACCTTTTTTTCTCCTACCCCTACTTGTATTCCTTATAGCACATAATCCGACGACGGGTAGGTATCCACTTGCCTTATCCTGAGTGGTCCAAGAACATTCTTTGGGCTGCAAATAAAGGGAAACAGAAAAATTTGCTGGCCCATTCTAAACGTCTAACCCTTGCGGCCACGGTCTATTTTCTCTAGAAGGAGAGCAACAACAGCATCTTTCAAAGTTCTCCTGCCCAGGACACCACCCTCTTATATTCCAATATTATTAATGTTGTCTGAAACAAGCTGAATGCCCATCTTGATACTACCAGAGGGGTGGATCGATCCTTCCTGATTTGCTGGAATATAAAAAAAAGTGTCCGGTCTTTTGGGAACTGACCGGAGTGGTTTGGTTTGCTGGCATATTGCCACGGCTTGGGGTAATTTGCTAGTTGTTTGCCACATTGGCAGTTTGTTGTTGGTGGGCGGAATTCTTTGTGTCACTGGGAGGCTTCTTTAGGTTGGAGCGGTTTGGCTGGCTTGTTGGGTTTCTTGGGCGGCTTGCAATTTTAGGCGGAATGGTTGGAGGATTGATCCCGCAAATGTCAAGAAACTCGTGAGATTGGTATGCGGGGCGCTGATCTGGCATTTTGGAGTTTGAACGGCTATTCGATCTGATAGTCGCATACTTTTGGAATGCTCTCAGCCCTTATGCTGTATGCTGGTATGGGTGTTCTAACTGTTTGGGCTATGTTGCCAGGCCTGATGAATGCTCTGCCCGGATGGGCCATCTATTGGAAATTGCGGAGTTGGTTCTCTTCCTGGTATGCAGCTAATGGCAGGATAGCATATCAAAAAAAAAATCGAAGGTTAAAAAAAATTAAAGTTTTTTTGCCGGCCAACTTGCTGACCGGCAGTTTTGGTTTAAAAATCTGGGGTTTCTGTTGCTCTCTGGCATTGTCTGCTTTGCAGGTTGATCACCTCACTAGCTGTTGTAGTGCCGGTATGCTTTCCGTCTCCTGTTGCTGTCAAAAAACAAAATTTTTTTTCCTTTTCGATTTGATTGCTGTGGGGTTGCTTTGTTTATCGCTCGTCAGCTGGGGTGTTGCTGCCAACTGGCATTCTGGGTGATTTGATGCACTCCAGAATTTCCCGGCTCCTGGTTTTGGATGCGTTGCGCTGCCGCATGTTTGCCTTGCTTGCCTACTTTGTTACTGAGTGGCTTTCCGGATTTGAATGTGTTTCTGGCCGGCTACCTCACCGGCATTCTGATTTGGCAGGTGCTTTTTTGCGCGGCTGGCAGTTCCCGCATATGTGGTTTATTCTGGACTGGTTGGCTGATGTGGAATAGGAAGACTGACTCACCCTCAAGTCCAATGTGGTGGTATCCCTAAATCCTGGTTCCACCTCGCGTAAGATCTCGGAATTTTGTGACGAATATTGGCGGTTTAGATTTCAATTGGCTGATTCAACTTGTCCCGCTATGACTAGCTTGGTTATTGGCTTTTGGAAGGTGTTTATACTTTTCTTCCTTTGTCTCTTCGGTTTTTTTCCTTTGGACTCGTGAAATGTTTCATGGTACTTGGAAAATGCCCCAATGTCTGTGTTATAAATCCAAGTCAGCAAAATACTTGGATATAGAACATTGATTCTGTATTTCTTTCTTTTTATTTATAAAATTTGTTTACTTACCAAAAAAAAAGGAAGAACCTTTCGATCTAAAAAATGCTATCCAAATACGTTGTCGTCGGAGAAAAAAGGGATTTCTAGTTTAGGCAAATGGAGATGGTGATAGATTTGCGAATCGGAAGTTGTGTGTGGCAAGAGAGGTAGGGCTTAAGTTGGAGATTGGGTAAATATAATTGTGGGTGACCCAAAGGAGGTGGGGGCGAGAAGTAATGGTGGATTTGCAGATTGTGGCAAATTCCTTTCGATTCGAACCAAGAATTGAAAAATTTTTGTGAGAGATTTTTGCATATGTTCGGTGGTAGCGGCATTAGCAGTGAAGGTTTTTTGTATTTGCTCTGTGGTGGCGACATGAGTGGCAATGCTATCGGTGTGTTGCTGGACTGTTGCTGCCACTGCCTTCAGTTCCGTGGAGAGGCTAGTAATGGAGCCTTCTAGAGCTTTATAGTGCATTGTCATTCCTTTTGCCATCCTCTCAACGAGAGCACCCTTGATACGTGCAACCTTGGTGTGGAGCTACAGTAAGATCGCAGTATTGCAGCTACAGGCGACCGAGGTGTAAAACACCGAGGTGATGTAGAGAAAAAGGAAGCAAGGCAGGGGAGAGAGAAGGAAGGGAGGGGAGTCAGGCAAAGGGAAGGAGCGAGAGAGCAGGGAAGAGGAGAAATGAAAAATACTTTTCTTGTCCCTTTTCACTACAGTCTTCTGCTTATATACACTCGCCTAACATGTAACTACCTCTCATATCAGAACATGCTTGTATAACAGTGGCCTCTCTCTAAATTTCAAATTTGAACCTTCCCACTCGTCTTTCCTTTTCGTTATTTGCTGGCGCCTCATGGTGCTAGAACCCCACTCCCACGCTCTCTCCTCCACCAAAAATCCTATTGCTGGTTGTGTACCCTCCTCAGGCCCCTCTTCCATCGTTATCGAAGTTCCCATCACACCCTGTTCTCTTTCCTCTGATTCCATTTCTTTCTCCAACTCCTCTTGCGCTCCGTGGAGTATCTCATCCCCTATACTCCAAGTTTCTCCTTCCTGCTCCCCTATCCTTCCAAATATCGAGTACCCTCCCATCGCCGCTTCTCGTCAGACATCGACCAAGTGCGGTCAACCTACTACTACTCTAAAATCAGGGGATTTGTCTACCCCTACTGGTTCAAATTTCCCCCCTTCATCACTCCCGGTGTCCTCTGCTGGTTCCCTAAAGGAGCCTTTTGACCCTCTCCCCATCCCTCCCACCTCATCTTCTGCCACTGATTTCCCGCCTTTCCCTACCCTTCTTTCCTCCCCTTTCAAATCGATTTTGGCGAGCATTTCTGCTACTCCTATCCAATCCCTATCTAACTTTCCAAATGGAACTGCTATTGATTCAATTTCAGAACTAGGGCTGACTGATTTGAACACCCCTCAATCTCTGTTTGTTCCTCTCCATGCGGAAGGATTTTCAAGGTTAGATGTGAGGCCGTCTGAAACCCTATAGAAGGCCTTGTATATCAGGGTATCTCCAGGTTTAGTTGACGTGGCCTGCTTCCCCAAGGGTGCAAACCAACTTGAAGATTTGGACAGTTTGGTTGCATTGGGCTCTGGGCGCACAGTCTCCACTCAAAATAGCCCCCGTAGAGCTTCCTGGGCTGGCATTGAATAGCGCAGTTCAATGGGTGCTGTTGAAGCCGTAAAAGTGGCCTCCATAGGCGTCCTAACTTCACTAACTCCAGAAGTCACAACTGGTAGCCCCCTTGTGCGTCCTGGTCAGCGGTGGTCCAACATAACATATTTAGAGGTAAGTCCCCTATGAAATTCTTTCCTCCTAATTTTATGGATGTGGAAAACATGGCTCTGGCTCCCCCTCCTAAAGTTATTGAACAAGGGGAGACTATGTGGGCAGACACTTTAGTCAGGTACTTTTCTGGAAACTCTATGCATTACCTTGCTGTCAACCACATTTTCCAGAAAATCTGGGCTCATTTTGAACTCCAACATGTGGCAGGTAATGACATGGTTTTTTTCTTCTTCCTCTTCTCCTCCTGTAAAATGTTGGAAAAATGCCTTGCGAGCGGGCCATGACCTTTGCTGGACAACCCCAATTTCTCATGATTTGGAAACCGAGTATGGCCCTTTATAGGGAGAAGCACAAATCCTTTCCTATCTGGATCACTATGTTTGGTGTTCCAGTGGAATACTGGACCCCTCTGGGGTTAGATTGGATTGTGAGTGTAGTTGGAAAGCCAATTCAATTGGACCCTGTCACAGAGAGGATGGAAAGGATGGGGTATGCTAGGGTCTATGTGGAAGTAGTTGGTGAAGCCTCCTTGCCCAATCAGGTGAGAATCTGGACAGGGAGCTCGAAGGAGCATCCCGATTGCCCATACACAGACATGCAATTTAACTACCAATGGAAACCTAACCAGTGCAACCATCCTAATAAAAAAGGGCAAACTTATCCAATTAGCAAACCCCCGTAGGTGTATAGGCCCACCAGCGACTTCTGGCGGGTCCACTGCCCTCTCCGTCTAGACCCAAGATCAATAAGAAGGCCCCTGCTCTAGGTGCTCCTTCTTCAACTATCCCAAAACCCACCCCTACCCCTATTTCCAATTCTTTTGGTGCCCTTTAGGATCCTGAAGGGGAAGGCCATTTAGGCATTGTTGAAATGTTACGAGATAATAGTAAGGGTGTGGAAGCCCAGATCATTTCACCCCATCGCGCTCTAGCAAATGTCCCAATAAGGAATGATGGATGCCTCCCTCCAGAGCATGGGATAGAAGCTCACACAAATCTAGCTGTGGAGCGCTTGGTGGATAGAGAAAGTATCCATGGGAGTCCCTCCTCTGACGAAGCCACCTCATATTAGTTGAGGGGTTATCCCCTTAATCCTCTCGGATTTGATGCTTAGTGGACCAATCCTTCCAATCTTGAAAGTGTTGGCAAAAATGACCTTGCCTATTGGTAGGATGATGCGTTGCTTGCCTCCCATTATGGTGAACAGACGACGTGTTTACCAAGCCCAGATGGTCCTGACCCCACCCAAATCATTAGAGACCCCACACATTCCCCCGTCCCACCTCCTCACCCACTCCTTGCAGAGATCCCCCCCTCCTCGAGGGGCTCAGGCCTTGGGTTGGCCAAGCAAAATAGTCATAAATGACCATATGCTTCAAAAAAAGGGAAACCATTCCAAACAACTTCCATGGGGCCTGAGAGAACTACTCCCCAGAGCCCCCCTTCCCATGATTAATATTACATGTTGGAATGTTAGGGGGCTTAATGGTAAAGTCAAAGACCATAGAGTGCGTCACCTCATTAGCTCCTACAAATGTAACATAGTGGGACTGGTAGAAACAAAAGTTGCTATTTGAAATTCAGCTTCTATTGCTTGCAATATTTGGCCTCACTGGACTAGGTCTATGAACTACTCGGACTCCTCCAATGGTAGAATCTGGATTGGGTGGGACCCTAATTTTGTGGATGTTAACATCCTCTCCATTGAGGATTAGGTCATTCATACCAATGTTGTGGTCAAAGAGGACAATCAGTGTTGATTCTGTCTTTTGTATACCGTGCCAACTCGAAAGTACAGAGATGTGCTCTCTAGGAGGGCCTTTGAAAAACTAGTGACCTTGCCCTGGACCTTCCACGGGCTGCTCTTGGTGACTTCAATGCTATCCAATCTCAATCAGAGTGGCTGGAGGGAATCTAGCATGTCAGGAGTTCCTTGGACCACGATAAGTGCCTTAGGGATTACGACCTTGAAGATGTTTGCCATGATGGGATGTTTTATACTTGGAACGACGGTAGGGACCCCTCTATCCATATATTCAAAAAGTTAGATAGAGTGGTTGCCAATGGAAATTGGCTCGGTAAGCACGGGAGGATGGAAGCACTCCTCTCGTGTGCCAAGCTCTCGGATCATTCCCCGTGCATTTTGCGCCCTGCCGATAGTACCGCCTACAAAAGGGGTTTGTTTCGTTTCAATAACTTCCTCACCAAGAGCCCAACTTTCCTCAATGTTGTTAGGGAGGCTTGGACTAATGAGACTCCCGGTAACCCCATGTTTCGGATAATCACGAAACTAAAATATGTGAAACATGCCCTAAAGACCCTAAATGATCATGTTGGTGATGTTCATGAGGAGCTAGCAAAAACCCGTAAGGCGTTAGAGGATTTCTAGGCTGGGCAACCTACTCCGAGAGTTTCCTGTCGCGAGGAGCAAGCTTGCTAGGAAGCCTATTACCTTGCAATAGAAAAAGAAACTGACCTTATTAAATAAAAAGCTAAAATAAAGTGGCTCAAGGAAGGGGATCAATGCACCAAAATTTTTTTTCGGACTGTTAATGAAAACGGCAATAGGAATAGGATATCCTCCTTACTCAAAGAGAACGGAACCCCTACCTCTAGGATTGAGGATGTCCATAAGCTTATTGTTGATTACTTTAAACGTGCATTGGGATTTGGATGCGCTCAAGGATTGGCCGACCCCAACCGGATTCACTCATACATTCTCCACACCTTCCCGGAATCCTTAATAACTTCGCTCACTGCCTCGGTCAATGAAGAGGAGATCAAGAAGGCAATATTCTCGATAGGTTATTTCCGTGCCCCTGGGGGTGATGGTTTCTTTTCAAAGTTCTTCAAGGATGCACGGGAAATTGTTGGCCAATCTGTGACTGAAACTATTCGTGATTTCTTTCATCATGGCAAGCTTCTCAAACAGATCAACACTACCATCATCAGCCTTATCCCAAAGGTTCAAACTCCTCGCTCGGTGACTGACTACAGGCCCATCTTCTGTTGTAACGTCATCTACAAGGCAATCTCGAAGATCATTGCTAACCGCCTTAAGATGACCCTTCCTCACCTGGTGGACACCTACCAAATGGCCTTTGTTGAAGGTCGTCAGATTAGTGATAACATTCTCCTGGCCCAGAAGCTTCTGCACAAATATCATTTCGGCCATGATCTCCCTCGCTGTGCAATGAAGATAGATCTCATGAAGATTAATCTAGTTTTTTCCAGTTTGGGATTATTTCCCGTTTTGCTTCAAATAGAAAAAAAGTATTCCTGCCGTTTTGATCGTTTTTTTGCCTGGATTGCCGGTTCATTTCCTTTTGCTGGCTTGGTTGTTTTTGGTAAGTTCTGGTAGATATGCATCTCGGTAAAAAAAAAAAGCTACTCCATTCTAGATGGGATGCCTTTTGTCAGTTTGTGTCTTGTGCCTGGTATGGGGCTCATGCCCGATAGGGGGCTCATGCCGGTTTGCTTCAAAAAAAAAGCTGCATTCCAGACGGACTGCCCTTTTTCTTCTCGGGCCTGTTGGCTTGCGCCTTATATTTTTATTTTTCCAATATGATCACTATTCCTAATATTTTGTTTGTACTGGTGGAGTTGTATGGTTATGGCAAAAAAAAAACCTGCATTCCGGAATGACTGCCTTGTTTCATATCAGGCCTACCGGTTTTCATCCAGTGTTTTTCTTTTGCTAGAATGGTTGCTTTTTTCGGTACTCTGTTTGTACTAGTGGAGTTGTATAGGTATGATATAAAAAAAAAGCATCCTGACTGGATTTCTTTTGCTTGATGTGCCGGTATGTATGCTCTTGCTCGGCGTGGCTTGCATTGTAGACATTCCAAGTGCTGGTTGGTTTTGGCCAGTTTGGAAGTTGCCCAGATAGAATGGTTGAGCAACTTGATGTGTGTTGCCTGGTTTGGCGATCTCTAAAATAAAAAAAAACAACAGCATCCCGGCTAGGTATGTAATTTTTTGCTTGGAATGCCGGTATGCATTCTCTTGCTCGAAGAGGCTGGCCTTGTTGGGATTCCCGATATGGAAGGGTTTGACCAGTTTGGTGGTCTTGTTGGTCTTGTGGAGCCCCATATGGGGATGTCCCGAGGAAAACAAGATGCCAATTGGGTAACGCCCCGTATAATGTTCTTTGCCAGTTTGGTGTGTATGCTACTCTCTGGCTTTCTCCCAGTTAGAAGCTTCTTGCGAATTCATCTCCTGGTATGTTTTGGAATATTTTTGCCCGGTTTGGGTCATTGCCCAGTTTGATGATTTGATGCAATCTACCGGTATACTTGAGGACGAAAGGAATATGTGTTGGCAGCTTTGTCCTTTCTGCACAGTTTGAAGGATTTTGCCAGTTTGTGTCCTTTACTGGAGCTAGTTTGGGTACTTGTCGATGGTCCTGTGTTTCTTGCTAAGTATGATGTTTTACCTGTTTGAGATCATGTGTGGGTTTCAAATTTAACCGGTTCTTTATAAAAATAAATAATAGTAGTTTTGCTTTTTTGTGAAGTTTGTGTGGGATTTCTCAGCCTTGTTTGCTGTTTGGAAAAAAGAGCATTTGGTTGATTAAAGGTTAATGGCTGAGTTGGCTGATTGTATCTTGGTCGATTGTTTTCCTGCTATTATTTGATTTGGTTTCATGATATGTTCCATGATAGTGCTCGGGGAATGTCCTAACATCTATATTCTATCTCTAAGTCGGAAAAATATTTATAGTTAGAATATAGTTTATTTGTAATTTCATTTATTTCAATACAATTTTACTTACCAAAAAAAGAGACTAAGAAGCACGGATGACAATTTCTTTCTTTTTTTGGTAAGTAAGTAAATTTGGATTAAAGAGAAAAAAAAATTACACAATCATTGCTTTATCTCCAAGTTATTTTCTAACTTGGAGTTAAAACATAAACGCTAGGGCATACTCCGAGCACCTTGGTACGTCAAATGACACCCAAAAAATAACCTAAAAATCGGGTCCTCCAAGAGGACAGCAACCTACAATAACGAGGCGACATGGACGAGGAGCAGACCGGCAAATCGACAATTATAACAGATAGGGCCACGTCTAAGAGCCCAAACCAACCGCATCACCAAACTGGGCAAAGAACGAACTGGCAGAACACAGTATCCAACATGCTACGTGAACCGAATTGTCTATGTCAGCGGATGGAGCAGATTGCCCAAACCGGGAGCGAGAGAGAGAAGGATCTGGAATGCCCAACATGCCAGCACACCCAGGAGGGATTCCAACCAGCCGCACAAGCAGGTTATTGAACCAAGTAAACACAACCATTCAACATCCAACTATCCAGGAGGTAATCCATGCCAGCAAAGCAGACCCCATTCCGACACACAAACATGATCAAACCAAAATAAACCACCAATCCGGTAGGTGCATCATCCAAGTGCAAAGGGGTCTCGGACTCATCCATCTGTCCACGAACTAGAGCATCAGCTCATAGCATCTCGGACATGACTACATCCAAAGGCCAACTTCACAGAGTCCTCGGACTTAATGCGCATTCCGGCAAAAAGCACACATCGCGGCTTGAGGCATATCGGACGAGGAGCACACCTTCAATCCACGTCAGCAAGACCAAACCGGTCTCAACTCCACACCACCAAAAACTGCAACCTAGCAGGCGAATAAACCATGACAGCAAGGTATCACAAACCAGCCAAAAGCACTATCAAAACGTAGCCTTACATGCCGAATTTGCATTCAGACTGCTACGGAGCGGCTTTCGTGCCAGAGGAACCCTTAGATTTCTTTGAGCCAGCTTTTCGCTTTTTTTCTTGACACGGCTTGTTTGTAGATTCCATCTTGCACCATAATACCTTGATTGTGATACACATCCTTCACACGGCGGTCGTCCAGCGGTTGTGAGCGGTTAGAGTAATCTAGAATATGTAGGCCCTCTATAAGTTCATCCAGATTGCTAAAATGACCGGAAGGATAAGTCATTTTTTATTCCAGTATGAAACTAAGAAAACCAAAAATTACCAGCTTCCCATCAAGAGATAAGGAGTCAATGTGTGGTTTAGAAGATTTAGCAACCACCAACAATTTGAGGGATTCAAAAAGAGCACCCGAGAGGAGCAATTCATATTTGCCTCATCCATCAGAAAAGATGATTTGAACTCATCCCTTGTCTTTTCAGTTACATCACACCAACAGTTATCCAGAAAGAGATAAACCATGTATCTTTGATCCAGGGAGAGTGAGTTAAGGTGTAACCGAACATCTTTACCCGAAGTCAAACTCTAGAGGGCATAAACCATAGGATTATTAACAACATCCTCCGCAACTGTGGCCTCTGGGATCTGAGCAGAAGCAATTACAGGGGTACAATCAAGGACCCATTGGTCGTCGGTTTCAAAAACCTCAACGCCCACAGTCTCCTTGGCAAGGCCGGACTTATCTAGGAAATACTTATTAGAAAGTCTTGAAATAGAGTCGGGAGTTAACTCTAAGTCCACATCCAAGGAATGCATTTCCGGTTTCCTCTCAATAAGAGAGCTTTCTTGAAAACCATCAATTTGGTCCAAATTAATCGAAGGCTTTGGTTCATTTTGCATACCAATTGAATCTGCACCTGAACAGACAGCAATCGGAATAGTCGCAGAAACCGCATCAGCAGGGGGAGACTTTGAATCAAGTCCAAACCCGCTGGTTGAGTTTTCACCAGGGGCTGGGCAGGTGACCTCCTGAGCCGACACAATCATTTTCGGAACAAAGGAAGGCTCCTCCAAGCCACCAGACATCCCAGATGCTGGCACCATTTGCTCAAAAAAAGCAGAATCCTCCTGATATTCCACTTTTGACTCAAGAGAGATCGCATCAAAAGCAACTGATAGGCAGGAAGGTTGTTCCACTTCAGGCCTAATCTTCACACGTGGAGCAATGTGGTTAGCAGAAGGGGAAACCAAGGAGGAAGTCCCACTTTCAACCCCGTCGACACCAGGAGCTAGATTTTGAGGTTTAGCAATCAAAGGAACCTTATGATTGGCATCAGTAGCCTCTTAATCAAAGCCAGAAGTCACAGCATGCCCAAGATTCAAACACAGTGAATTGTCACCAGCATGGTGGCTATCCAAAGAGAAGGGACTCCCACTACATGCCGAGGACTTACCAGGGGTCAAGTTCTTAGGGGCAACATATTGTTGAGCAGACATATTCTTCCTGGTGCTCTTATGGTTAGCCGAGTGACCATTAACATGATGCACCGGCTTCCACTAATAATCCACCACAACATCAATAGCCATGGTCGTTTCATTATCACTAGATGTAACCCTGCTTTTTGTAGGAAGAGGAGCATTTTTTCTCACTTCAACGCATATCCGTGCGAAGTGCACTCATTCTATATGGGCTGTGCTCGGGTCTCGATGAAAGGGTTTGCCAACCCCACTTGCTATCCAGCTTAAACCCAAGGGGGTCCAGTATTCGATCGGGACGTTGAAAAGAGTAATTCAAACTGGATACATTTGGTGAGCATCCTTAGACAACTCCATCCCAGGCAGCCATTGTTTAAGGAAGATTGATTTCTTACCAAAATCCCAGGGGCCTTTAGACAAACAGAGGTTCAATTATTTTTCAGACGCAAAGCGAAAGAAGAAGAAGCTATTTTCATTCGCAGCTACATGATTAAGCCCAAATCTTGTCCAAATTTTGCAGGAAATGTTGTTAACCGCCAGAAAGTGTAATGAGGTTTCGTAGAAGTAACCCACTAGCGTAGTGCCCCATACTTCCTGGCTCTGCTGAATGACCTCAGCAGGAGAAGATATGGAGACGACATCCCCATCTGAAGATTGAGGGGGATAAAATTTAAGTGAAGGAAAAAGACTAACTCCATTGTTCTGGACGATATCTACCCAGGAGGATGGGGGCATTGACAGAGCCGCACCTAACGTGATTTGCGAAGAGTTTGGCACATTCCTAGCATTGGCAGCGATTCCACTCTTTGCTTCACCAGAAGATGAAGGCAGGTAGGTCAGATTTGCATAAAAAATAGACACTTCAGAATTAGAAGGTGTAGGCCCGTGACCGTCCGCGCACCCAAAATGCGCCGCGTTCAAACACTGTTCTGCATTCCCTTCATATGAATCGAGGGATGAGGGAGACTGCAACATGTGGGAGTTGTAAAGGTCCAAAGGTTTCAAACTCTCTAAGAAGGAGGCATCAGGCACAGGGGATGGGAGCAGGGCACCCGTCTGCAATGGAGGAAAGGAAGGAGAGGGTAGTGCGATAGCAGACGAAACCGTCTTCGGTGAAGAAGGATTGGGGGACGGAGAAGGAAAGGAGGCCTTAGGGGGACTCGACGGCACCAACAGGGGGCCGGCCATGGCCGGCATTGGTGACGGCGAGAGCCAGCCAAGAGACACTGATCAGATTTCGGGCACACAATATTCACATATGGCATACTCAGGTAGAGAAGTCAAGTATAGGTTGCTTGATATTCTGGCAAGAGGGGTTGAAATTTGTGATATTCCGTCAAGTATAAGTGGAACTTGTGAAGCAGTGTCACAAATTCCAAATCATTTAACAAAGCGAGGGGTTGAAATTGATGCGTAAAAATCCAACTCTTGGGATTTTTACCTAACACACCACCACCACCTTCTCTGAAGATCGTCGACCATTGGGGGAGACATCAGACAATACCCCATTACCCAAACCAACCCTTAGAACAAGGAAGCACACAGAGAATGACTTACCATGACTAGGCTCCAAGGACGCGGACAAGAAGCCTTACTTCAAAAAAAGCCTGAGCCAAACTAGAAGCTTCGATATTGTTAGGTATCATCAAAAATAAGACTGACATGACTGATTGCTACATGTGGCATGCAAATAACAAGCCTATGAAGAGTATGAATTAGTCAAATTGTTGTGCCTAGGCCAAAAAGAAGTTTTATTGAATGATCGAACTATCAAGTAGATAAGTAACCAAACTATTGAGTATGTTAAAAATAAGGTTCCGAATGGCTGGATGGACAATTAAATTGTACAGTTAATCCTTTCAAATGGTTAACTAAATAGAATGATTATCTTAACTAGTCAGTTAGATCAGAATGTAGTTAAAGCGTCTAATGGATATGAATTAAATTCAGAGTATATTAGACAGTAGAATTATTTAGTTCCTAGCAGAAGCAATTGCTCAAACAATGAACAGTTGTTTCTCTTTTGGAAATCATCACTAATTGGTAATAAAATTATACATACATTCATTTTTCCTAAAAATAATAGTGAAGAATTTGAAAAACAAGTATAGAGCTCTAACCCTTTTACCATTTAAAACTCCACAATTTATGAAGCCAAGTTCTCCATCTGCCACTCTCTTGCATTCTCATTTTTTTCTTACCACTTACCCAATTTTTTTGATAGATTACTAATTTGAGTACTAAAAAATATATACTGAGGAGGCAATCTCACATCCTTCGATCATTTCTTTGATGTTATGGTATGCAGGATCTAGATAAAAGGTTTGATAATCTAACCTAACACCATTCGAATTACTATCTAGATTTGAGGCAAGCATCATTGGCACTATCTATGAGAAACGAGAGTAAGCCATACGTTTCTACTTGATCAAGATCACTTTTTTTTTAGTAAGTAATTAAATTGTATTAAAAAGAAAAGAAATTACAACACCTATATTCTATTCCAAGTATTTTGCCAATTTGGAGTAAGAACATAGTAGCAATGGCAACTTGGTGCACCATGACACACAAGACATGAACACAAAAAAAAAATAAAGGATAAAGGAAAAAGAAAACACACCCAATGACCTCGGACTAATTTAGGACCTCGGTCATTGGCACACAGGTAGTCCCATAAGAGACACCTCAACAAGACGGACAAAAGCAGATAAAGACCTCGGTCTTCTCTGCAGTTCCTCAGCAGTTTACATCTCGGCACATTGCAGATATCTCAGTTAAAAGCTGATATCTCGGGCGATTGCATCTCGGTTCTTTCCCGACTTCTCAACCCAAAACATCTCAGCACCTTTCTACAGCAGCACCTCGACCATTGGCACGTCAGTTAGAAGATATCTTGATCCAAAGCAGAGTAACTCGGGCAACAACCTTCATGGCCATACAGTACCTCTGCCAATAACAACAAGTCCCCTAACTACTTGATCAAGATCACACCTATCTCAAAACTTATTTTTTTCAACAAACTAATAAAAAAATAGTAAATACAAGAGTACATGGACAGTTAAACCAACTACCAAATTATGTCCTATCTTATAGCATGATCCCAGAAAAAAAAAAAGCAGTTATAAGGGTGCTCATTTAGTGGCCAATCCATATATTGAAGCATTGGCCACCTAGATATATGACTTGTCAAAAATACAGAAATCCTTATCGGACAAAGTTGAGGGGCAAACTCATTGGTGATGGTCCTCCGACTATAGGCATCAACCTCAAGGAGGGGATAGAAGGGAAAGAAAATCATTTCAAAGGGATGTGACCCTTAATTGAAGATCCAAGGGGCCCTCGAGGCACCCATTTGACATTACTCATTCCTAGCTCGAAGGATGCTTAAACTTCTAGGCTAGGAAAGACGGTCCTTGACTTTTACTTGTTGGAACCTTACATCCCTTGGGTAGATGGGGGGTTCTTTCACTCTACTAGACCCTGGTGATTGAATGTGGTGGTTGGCCATTGGATCTGGGTCGGTGGCTGTCTCGCCAGTCCGATTTCTCCAAAAAAAAAAAGGGTGCTGTTGGTTTTGTTTATCTAGTCTGGCTGCTGTCCTGGATGGGGGTTTTGTCAACGGTTGCCTGGGGGGCTGAGTTGGCCGGTGGCTTTTGGGAATGTAATTGCAGAACCTTCAGTGCCTCTCACCTCAGGGATGCAAATTAGATTTTCCAGCACATCCTTGATGTGGTCAGGTGTCGTCTTAAGGTAGAACTGGCTACTAGGCACATCGCTAACAAGTCGACTCTTATTCGTTGGAATCTTGTGTCCCCTGGGTAGGCGTGGCGTGCTTCCAATTTGATTGGCTTTTTGGTGCTTGGATGAGAATTGTTGGTGCTTGGCTCGAAGGCGACGGTTGCCTTGTGGGGGTTGGCTCTTTTAATTTAACAAAAAAAAAAAATCCCTTACGGGCTGCTCACTATGCTGTCTTTGGTGGTGTAACCCCTGGCTATAGGGGGGATCTCCTTTGGTATCTTGTTCGCCGGACTGCCTAGGGCGGTTTGGTTGTATGTTTTCTCCTCTGTTTGGTTGTTGCGGGTGTTTTAAAAAAAAAATTTGAGGTGGTGTCTGTTGGTTGGAAAAGAGGTGTGGACGGGTGTGTTGGCATTCTGAATATGCCCTTTGCTAGGGCATGGGTAGCTTCATGGCCTCTTCCTCCATCATGCTTGAGTCTTTGTCGGTTAAATAATAATAATAATAATAACAATAATAAACATTGTGAAGAATGTTTTGGTTGGCTGGATGGCTAAGATGATCGGTTACTGTTTTGGATTGCCTAGTGCTTCCCTCCCTATTATCCCTATACCCAGCTACTACCGATTTGTGCTTGGTGTATGTTTGCTGTGTTTGATGCCCAAATTAGAACCTTGGACTGAGGGATTTTGAATGTGTGTGTCCTCTAGCTGTTTCCTTTGAAGTGTGTTTTGAGTAGTTTACTGAATCTTGGTTGCTACCCAATGCTGGCGTACTGCTGCAACTATGATTTCCTTGATATCCTGATGTTGAATGAAGCTGCCAACTATGATTTGCAGATGTTTAGATGGCCGTTCCTAGATTGCAAAAGCTACATTACAGAGTGTGATCGTGAGGTTTTCTTGAAACATGAATGCTATCACCTACTGACATCGTGGTGCTATCCTCCTGCTGATTTTTTGATAGCTTGCTATCATAGGTGGCTAGCACTTGTGTATGCTGGTGTTCTATTGGGTAAAATAGGTTTGCATTGTTCCATTTGCTGCACTGTCCAGTGCGTTGATGAAGTTAGCAGCTGTGTTGCTTATGTTTATAGAACAAGATTGCGGGCTCGAGTAGAGTGCGGATCTGTGCTTACTTCTTGGGACCGAGGTGACAGTTTTGCTCATGATTCTGTTTGCTGCATTGTTTCCGAGGTGTATGCTTTGGGATGAGCTGCTTTTGACCGAGGTACTTTATCGCCAAGGTGGTAGCTATGTCCGAGTTATTGCTGTTGTTTGGTTGGATGTATTTGGAGTTAGCCTTCTGACCGACATGCCAATGGCCGAGGTGCTACAGATATGTCCAAGCCGGTTTCCAGTGTGGATGCCTCCCTGGTCATCCTGGCTCCTTCTCGCACAAGATCCCGGAATCCTAGTGCACCAAATTGCTTGGGACGACAGTTAGGGTTGTGGGTTGTGACCTCTCCTCACATGTTACTGATTTTGTGGTTTGGACCTTCTTTGTCTTTTCATCTTTCTTGTTTCTTTTGGTCTCAGGGCTTGTTTCACGGTGCTTGGGGAATGCCCCAACATCTTTGTTCTTACTCCAAGTCGGCGAAACACTTGGTGAAAGAACATTGATCTGTTTTTTTTCTTTTTATCTATAAAATTTAATTACTTATAAAAAAAAACCTGTTGATGGAACCTAGGTCATCTGAAATGTAGAAGACCGAGATGAAAAGTGAGGAGCTACTATATAAAGGTATCGAGATGCAAATGTCGGAGATTTTTGTTTTTGGTTTGAAAAGTCGATAAAGAGCCAATATGCAATTGAACGAGATATCAGCTTTTGGCTGAGATTTATGCAATGTGCCGAGGTGTAAATGGCCGTGGAGTTGCAGAGAAGACCGAGGTCTCTATCTGCTGCCTTGTTTTGCTTTCATTCGAGATGCTAAAAAGCAGTGCAAAAGGACTGAGTTCATCAAAGGAAAAGGATGTAGCTTAACTATCCGAGGACTTTTTATGCTCATGGCCCTTGAGTCTGAGATTAATGTCTGAGGTATCACTCCAGATACTGTGCCATGCAATTGTGACAGAGATTAATAGGCTATGTACAATGCAATTGTGGATGAGAAGCTATGTACAAGAAGCTAAAAAAGACTACGGTTGTTGTGTGTTGATATTGTCGAGGTTGACTTGTCTGAGAGTGGTATTATAAGGGCCGAATTCGTTCTTTATGTCTAAGCAGGATATTAATGACCGTGGTTGATGAAGCTACGGGATAGGATAGTAGACTTTTGGGTTTGATCTTAAATGTCTTTTTCTTCATTGAAGGTTTCCTTTTGAGCCTTGTTTTTCCATGATTAATCTTCATGGGATTGGGGATGCCCTATCCATTGTATTTCTACCACCAAGTCGGAATAACATTTGGAAATAGAGTATAAGTTTTTGTAAATTCTTTTTATTTTAATGCACAATTAATTACTTACCAAGAAAAAAAGGAAAGATGGTCCTGAGTGATAGAATTTTTGATATACATGAGATTCTAGATATCTTTCAGCATGAGAAGAAGAGTCACACAGGAGCATGCCCAAAACTCTCTTGACTAAGCAAATATCAGGCATATCTACTAATTATTTAGAGTTAAAGAAATTTCTCATTATCAAAAGAATTGTCTTTACAACTGAAGTTATGAAATGAATAAAAAGAATTAGACAGCAAGCTTTTTAGGAAAATACTACTTGGTAGATAATCGAATTAGGTCATATACTTTCAGATGTATTAGCTCCCTCATAAATTTAAAATGTTAGTGATAGAGTAGTATGATAGAGTTATTGATCCAACGGATCATTTAAACCACTTTCAGATGGCTTCTAGAATTTAGAAGATGCCACACTTTGCCTCTACTATCCTGTATCTTTCAAAGGGGCTGCGAGAATTTGATTTTATAGGTAATACCAAATTTGATCTGATCTTTTCAAAAGTTAGCTGATGAATTGTTATCCCAATTTACATCTAGTCAAAGGGAAGAAAAGCAACCCTGATGCCTTGTTAGCATCAGATAAGCTCCTAACAAGATCCTACAGCATTTTTTTGTTTAGATTTATTGAAGCTTACCAATAAGGTGAAGCTGAATGCCTTTATAGTTAATATCCAATCAAGTGACTATTTTAAATATCTAGTTTAACACGACCCCAAGATATTCTTAGAAACAGAAACTATTATTCGAGTCTACATAGCGGCAAAAAAGGCTAACGAAGCAAAGTAGCCAAAGTGTTCAAATTATGAGCAATATTTAGAATCAAATGGTGGAGGAAGGAAGAGAAATGATGGTAAATTACCCACTTGGGATCATCAAAAGTAATAGAGAACTGAGTAAGGGGTTTGTAGAGAGTATAAGCTGCTAAATTAGATGCCACTAAATGATACCTGTGCAAACATTTTCATACAAATTTAGAATAAAAAGTTTTTAAAATAGCCCAAGCATGTCAAGAACCCAAAAGGAGGTGATCAATCTAAATACTACTTCTATCATTAATCATTGAGATATAATACTAATGACTTCATGACACTTTAGAAGGAAATTCACACCCTGATACAAAAAAGGGACCGCAACAAGAATCTGTAGAATCCTTGATTAGACCAAGGTAATAATAAAAATAATGAGAAGTGTAATATCTCAAATTTTTATCCTATTTAATTAAAATTATTTATTAT
>JAODPA010064074.1:0-11055 GCA_025585075.1 Nepenthes mirabilis | reverse complement strand
AGTGGAAGAGGGAATTAGTGAAGTAGGAGAGGATGAGATGTCTATTTGAGGAGAAGCTGCAATAGGAAATGGTGAAGAGTAACCAAGGGTGGAGGGAAGGGGTTGAGAGAAGGCAATTTGGTTAACACCTAATTTTGTTGTGAAACGAGAAGAAGGGGTGTCATGAAAGGGAAAAACAGATTCATGAAAAATAACACCTTGAGAAACAAATATATTGTTACTCTCAAAGTTCATAATCTCGTATCATTTAATTCCAAAGGGTGTCTGAGAAATACAGATCTTCTGCCTCTGAGGTCAAGTTTTTTTCTACCATGAGATGAAAAGATAACCAAAAATCCTCATATGAGTATAAACAGGTTTGACATTGAAAACAATTTTATAAAGAGTCCTATTGTTAACCAAAGATGATGGTGTCTTATTTATGACACAAGTTGTTGTTAAAAACACAATCATTCGAATATTGATGAGGGACGCTGACTTTTAATCTGATAGCCCGAGCAACATTAAGAATAAGTCAGTATTTTCTTCCTACAATACCATTTTATTGTAGTGTTTTGACATAACTTTTTTGATAAATAACACATTTGTTATGAAAAAAGTTTTTCAATTGAAATTCAGTTCTATTATCACTCATTAGTGTTTTAATATTGATTTCAAATTGAGTATTGATCAAGTTATAAAAAGATTCTAAAAATTCTTGGTTCCAAAATTTTGCTTTATTTAAATAAATTCAAGTGTTTCTAGAAAAATCTACTATGGTTATTAAATACTTTACTCCATCATTGGCAATTTCTAATGAAGGGCCCCAAATATTACAATGGATTAATTTAAAATTTTCATTACATTTTGGATGGCTAGTAGAAAATGGAGCACAATAATACTTAGCAATAGGACAAATATAACGAGGGATAAAAGTATTTGGATTAACATTAGTCTTCATAATAGGATCCTTAATAGGGTTCAATCTAGAAAATGACAGATGACCAAGGTGACAGTGCTAGAGGTCTGAAACTGATGTATTGCCCACTACAGCAACAAAAATGCATCTAGATATATGTGGCACTTAGTACATTTATGAGAATAGGAGAGATTTCACTATAACGCAAGTGATATAATCCATTATTCATCTCATCCAACCCAATCGTTGTCCAAGATACAATGTCCTGAATGAAACAAGAATTAGGAAGAAATACATGACAACATGTTAGTGATGTAGCAAGACTTTTGACTGACAGCAAACTGAAAGAAAATGAAGGAACGCATAAAACATCTTTCAACACAATTTTGTTGGTCAATCAAATTATACCGATGTGAGTTACTGGAACTTCAGCTCCATTTGGTAGTTTGACTGCGTATGAGACTTTGGCTGTTATTGAAGTAAAAAAGGGATGCAGTACAGATCATATGATCTGTGGCACTGGTATCAATTATCCAAGAAATATTGGAAGGGTTGAGAGATTTGTGTGAGTAGGTGGAAAGACATAACAATATCAGACATGTTGTGAACACCTGGCATTGATGTGTCTGGAGTGAAAGTGAATTGATTAGCCGAAGGAATAGGCATGGGTTAATCCTTGGACTGGAGCAAGGACTTCAGTCAAGGCAACCTTTTCACCATCTTTTTTCTTTTGATCAGATTTGATAGAGAAATTTGTCTGATTGGCAGGAATAGGAGAACCCTTGACCTTGGCAGAGAACTTATGTCCAGCAGGATATTTATACGGTATATAACATCTCTCAGATACATGTCCTGTCATATTACAGTGAGTGTAAGGGGAATTGCATTTCCCTCTTTGAAACAATTTTCAAGAAGATGACCTTAGATTCTGCAATGTGTGCAGTAAGGCCTCTCACGTTTCTACTCATTTGTTCTTAGTAATGTCTGGCAGTGACAAAACCTTTTCTTGCATCCATAGCTACGGAGTCAGAAGATGGCGACAGAGAAACCAGTTGATGTTGTTTTTCTTGCCGCTGAACTAGGGAAAAGACTTTGTTGACTGGAGGTAATAAGTCCATCGGCATGATTTGGTCTCTGGTATGGGTAGATTCATTGTTCAAGCCCATAAGAAAATATATTACAATGTCTCTGATATTTATCTAGAGAAATTTCAGTTTCCACAATGACATTCAGGAATGGGATCATATACAAACATTTCTTCCCATAAACCCTTTAATTTGCCATCGTAAGTACAGGGACTTGTTATTGTAGGAAGCTGGATAAATTCTTCTTCAATTGGAAACTACTTTTGTCCATCTTGCTGTGAGAAGCGATCCTGAAGCTCTGTCCAGATCTCATAGGCATCATCTATGAAAGCTACACTTAGATTTGATAGTGTTACATATTGAATTTTGAATCCATAAGACTATTATATTGTTACATCTTTCCCAGGCTTGGAAAAGAGAATCATTCGGATCAGTGGATTTTAGGATATCTCCATTAATGAAGCCTATCTTGTTTTTGGTGTAAAGCTTTGCGGAGAGAAAAAGTCAAGACAGAGAGGAAGAAGGAAGCGAATGGCAGAGGCGAAAGGGAAGAGAAGACAGTGCAATGATGAAGAAAGCAGACGCAGCCTTTATTATTTTGTGTAATTAAATCTATGTACAAGCCTCAGCCACCACTAATATATAATACAAAAATTAACAAAAATAAATAGGCTATGCAAGGGAAACAAAAAATACAGGAAAATCAACCGGGCAAAATAAGGAAAGAAAATACAAAAAATAAGGGAAGAAAATAATACACAAATATATGCCCTAATATCCGTTATGCTACATTTCCTAATACCCCCTGTAAGGTGGAGCATATATATTGATTATGCTCAACTTGGACAAATGAATTTTCAGACAATGTGATGGAAATATTTTGGTAAATACGTCTGCAAATTGATTACGGGTGGTCACATGATCGGTGCAAATGCTTCCGTCTTGAATCTTGTCGCGGACCAAATGACAATCCAACTCAATGTGCTTGGTACGTTCATGAAAAACAGGATTTGCGGATATGTGAAGAGCAGCTTGGTTATCGCAATAGAGATCTGTGGCGTGAGAGTGTAAAACCTGCAAATCAAGTAAAATATAACGTAGCCAAAATAATTCACAACAAGTAGTAGCCATGGATCGATATTCTATTTCTGCTGAAGAGCGAGAAACAACTGATTGTTTCTTGCACTTCCAGGAGATAAGAGAATCCCCAATGAAAATGCAGTATCCTATGATGGACCTTCGAGTGTCTGGATATGAAACCCAATCTGCATCACAAAAAGCTCGAAACTGAATGTTAGAAGTAGAAGAGAATAATATTTCCTGTCTCGGATTTAGTTTGAGATATCACAGAACTTGATAGGCAACATTCATGACTAGAAGTTGGTCGAGTCATGAATTGACTCAAAATATGTACCGCATAGCATATATCGGGTCTTGTCACCGTTAGATAGAGAAGCCTTTCAATTAACCTTCTGTAAACACTTAGATCTTGTAAAATCGTTCCGGTCTCCTTACTCAACTTCAAATTTTGGTCCATCGGGAGTTTAAGGGGCTTAGAGCCAAGGGTATCGGAATCAGCTAGAATATCAAGAGTATAATTTTTTTGGCAAATATGTATGCTTCTTGAGGATCGCGCTACCTCGATTCGAAAGAAATATCGTAAAACGCCAAGATCTTTAATTTTGAAGGCTCAATTAAGGAATGATTTGATAGAGGTAATGGAATCCAAACAATTACTTGCCACAATAATGTCATCAACATATACAAGCAATACTATAATGGATTTATCATCTTCCTTGATAAATAAGTTATAATCGGCTTTGGATTGTGTGAAACTAAAGGCAATGAGGGATGTAGATAGCTTGGAATATCACTACCTAGAGGCCTGTTTAAGGCCATATATACTTTTTAATAATTTGCAGACTTGATTGGGCTTCCCTTTAGTGTACTTGGGAGGTTTCTGTATATAAATTTTCTCATCCAAAACTCCGTGTAAAAAGGCATTGTTAACATCAAAGTGATATAAATGCCACCCTTTAATGGCAGCCATGGCTAAAAGATATCGCACGGTAGTGAGTTTGGCAACGGAGAAAAACGTTTCATGATAATTTATGCTCTCTTGCTGTGTATATCCTTTGGCTACTAATCTACACTCATATCTCTCAATGCTCTCATTACTATTAAATTTTAATTTAAACACATATCAGCATCCAATAATTTTCTTTCCCGGTGGTAAATCAATAATAATCCAAGTGTTATTTTGTTCTAATGTGTTTAATTCACTTTCTATGGCTTCGCGCCAGTTTTCATCACAAATGGCTTGGGCATATGTTTGTGGTTCACTTTAAGATATTATGGTAGACGAAAAATGACTAAAAGTGGAAGACAATTTTTGATGTGAGATATAATTTATAAGAGGATATGATTTACATGGAGAAGTTTGGACTTCTGATTGAGTGGGCGAAGTCTGAGATACTTGATGGCAATAAAACTCCTTCAAATATTCGGGTGCTTTTCTAACTCTGGTAATTCTACAAGCGGGCATCTGACTAGTTGTTGGAGGTTGTGCATCAGTAGATGTATTTTGTTCTGAATGATTATTGATTAACTGTTTCTGATTTTCACCAAACTGACCGTGAACAGGAACAGTAGGTATTTCTTCACTCCCTTCAACTATGAGTTCAGCTATATGATTAAAAGAGAGTTCTTGCAAATTGGATGGAAACGGTTGAGTTTGGAACAATTGTTCATTATTAATCGCGATAATGGGCAGTTCTGATGAGTATGCATCGAGTTGAGTATCTGAGCTTTGGCCAATGTTGTCTTTCCGAAAATGGAATATATTTTCATGAAAAATGACATCTCTTGAATAAAATGTAGTATAGCTATTCAGGTCAATCAATTTCTACTTCTAAGATCTAATTTTGTACAGCTATGAGAAATGGTGGAAGCAAAATACAAGCAACCAAATATTCTCAAATTTCCTTAATTGGGTTTTACTCCAAAGAAAACCTTGTCTGGGGTCATATTATCTAATAACGAAGTTGGTATTCTGTTTATGATATATATAGCGGTAAAAATACAATTACTCCAAAACCTTAAGGGCAGCCCGGACAAAAATCGAATCACCCTGACAACATTCAACAAATGTTGATACTTATGCTCAACAAATGTTGACAGAGTATGAAATCTGAACTTTATAATAAATATATAATGATGGATCACATATCATATGATCTATGGCCCCAATATCCAGAATCCATATATGTTTCTTGTCAGTAGAATGCTTATGGAAAGGAAACACACAGAAGGCATTACCAGTCATATTTGCAGCTTTCAATTGCTCGATGACAGGGTCGAATATGGGCTGGATTTATTTGGCTGTATGGGAGGTAACAACAATGTCTTTGGATTGAATTAAGTCCATAAGTTATTTGAAGTGGGCTTTAGTCAGTGCTACCCTGTCATCTTCATCTTCTTCTTGATCGGTATGAGTTTTAAAGCTCGACAAGTTGGCAGAAGAGATCACGTTGCCAGATTTGCTATACAACTTGTGGTTAGAAGGAAAACCATGCAATTGATAACATTTATCTACAATATGTCCAGTTTTGTTACAATGGGAATACACGGGAACATCAGTGTTTCCAACCTTGAAACACTGCTGCACAGAATGTCCTGTGATCTGACAGTGAATACAAAATGGCCTGTCTCTCTTGACAGGATAAATGGTTTTCGCAACATTTTTTGAATAATTAGAATTTCTTTTGGCTGTTAAGGCCACTTTGTTCGAAGGATGGGTAATAGACAACATCGAGTGTTGTCGCTCTTACTGTTGAATAACAGAAAAAATTTTGTTAACAAAGGGAAGAGGATCAATCAACATAATCTGGTCTCAGGCATTAGAATAGGAGTCATTTAAGCCCATCAAAAATTGTATTACACAATATCTTTGATATCTGTCAGCAAGAATATTCATCTTACTGCAATCACAGTTCGGAATGGGGTCATAGATTAAGCGTTCATCCCATAAAACTTTAAAATTATCATAATATACGCTTACTGGGTTTTGTTTTTGCAAAAGGCTGGCCAATGATTTTTTCAATTGAAAGATGCGTGTCCATTTTGTTGAGTAAAGCGGTCACATAACCCATTCCAGATCTCAGAGGCATCATCAACGAAGATAATGCTAGATTTGATAGATGAGCTAACAGAATTTTGAATCCAGGAGACTACCATATCATTGTATCGTTCTCAGGCTTCGAAAAGAGGATTGCTTGAGTCGATCGGTTTGGGAACAGTGCCTTCAATGAATTGAAGTTGTTTTTGGCTCTCAAGGCTCGACGCATGACTCTAGACCAGGTTGAATAGTTGTCGACGGTGAATAAATCGGTGACCAGAGTGTTGGCAGGATTGTCACCGACTTCTAGCCGAAAAGGATTTGTGAGGTTTGTGAGGGTTTGGAAGCGCATGTGTTCTTGTGAAAAGGTGAGAGGTGGGTTGGCTGCGTTTGATATAGTTTCGGAAGTAGTTTGCTGAAACGCCACTATCTCTGATACCATGTAAAGTTTTGCGCAGAGAAAAAGCCAAGACAGAGAGGGAGAAGGGGGCGAACGGTAGAGGCGAAAGGGAAGAGAAGGCAGGGCAATGATGAAGAAAGCAGACGCAGCCTTTATTATTTTGTGTAATTGAATTTATGTACAAGCCTCAACCACCGCCAATATATGATACAAAAATTAACAAAAATAAATAAGCTATGCAAAGGAAACAAAAAATACTGAAAAATATATCGGGCAAAATAAGGAAAACAGAAAATAAGGAAAGAAAATAATACATAAATATATAGCCAAATATCTGTTACGCTGCATTTCCTAATTTTGGCACGAAGGGCTCTGCGCATGGCTCCAGACGAGGCTGGATAATTTTCAATGGTCAAGAAATCGATTGACAAATTTACTCCAGGATTGCCACCATTCTCTAACCAGTAGGGATTAAAACATCATTGAAGTTATGAAACTGGATGGACTTGTCCGAAGCATAATCTTCATGACTGGGGAAACTAGGGGTTGCAGAAGCAATTTCTAGCGGTTCCTATTAGAGAATACGTGATATTATATTTCTATTTTTTATATTCTAGTATATTTTGTATTTAGGCAATTGTGTATTGTATTTCCATATTTACGTTATTTGTATTTTATTTTTTTCTTTGGTCGACTTTACTTTTTAGGCAATTTTGTATTGGTTTTTAGGCAAGTGTTGTAAATAAAATCCCTTCACCCTCGTGCAGTGTGAGGCGAAGCAATTGAGTGTTTTCCAGAGCATTAAATGAAACGGCAGCTTTTCAGCCATCTTCCTCCTCCATTTTTTCTTCCATTATGATGTATTGGATCTACCAATTTTCTGATACCATATAAGATCACTATCAGATCTTACAGAAGTAGTAAGATGTTTTATCAATTGGGTCCTCCATCCATTAATGAATCTGAACATTTTAAAATAACTGAACATTTTAGCCATTTGCAATCGTTTAGTAGTGTGGATTTTGATTGAGAGCCTTGCCAATCGTTTAGTAGTTAACTTGCTATGAAGTTGCTTGAATATTATAAGCGACATTTTCATTCTTAACTCTTCTTCTATCTTTATTTCATGCAACCTTCATTGGTTGACAAGCGGTGATAATTATTTTGTTATCAGTATCTGTCCTTTGGCAGCTCACAGTTGGATGTCAGCTCCAACAGGACCGATGACGACTTTCTTTGTTATGGTTGCTTTGCGACGCTCGCAACCATTTGTCTTTAATATTTCTATCCTTTACTGCTGATTACTTACCATTAAGCTATTTTCAAGCCATCCCAACATTAAAAAAAAGGAGGTTAAAAGTGTTTGGGTTCATGCCATTAGATAGCTTTCGCGCATAAAGCCAAGAACAATTTTCAAATTCCACTTTTTTGAGAAACAGAACCTTGCGGACAATATCAGCTATTCTTTTCTCTCGATAAACTACGAGAAAGAATAAACACACGGCCAAGCACATATGTTACATTAGTTTTAACTAAAGAAAAAATCATATAACTCTACGTTTGGAATTATATTCACTATAATGAGATAGTATTTCAAATGCTAAGAAAAAAACTTCATTGGTGTACATGCATTTTTCATGTGCACATTAGAAGTAGATATTCTGTCAGGCCTACGTAGATTTACTCTTCATCTGTCATTTATCGATATCACTGAAAAGGTTGTTACTTGAACAAATCTTCTCACGAAAATCCAGTAAAAGTCCATGTCTAGACTATAATTAAAAATCAATATATATAATGAGTGTAAGACTCATAATGAAGTAAATTACAAACCAACAAAAAGCTCACTCAAAACTTTCCAATATTTTTGATTATTCTACTACAATGTGAATACCGTCGAGGGGACAATGTTGCCATCGCCATTTGCCAGAATGTGGTCTTCCAGTAGCTCCCTTTGCCCACAACGGCTGCATGCCTCCATAATACAATAAGGTATTGGGATCGAACCACTTATTTAAATCGTAAAAAAAGAATCAATAACGTATGACAAGTACATAATAATTACAAATAATAAAATAAGATACGATTTTTAAGTAGAAAAGTCTCTTTAAAATGGGGGAGAGAAACTACGAAATATTTTATCTGTAAATATTTTCACTATATAATATTGTTGTCACACAAGCCCTAAATATAAGGTCACAACATCTTCTCAATTTCAAGATCAGCGTACCCAAGGTCGGTGGAGATTGAAATACAACTCGAAATTCAACTGGATGTAAAAATCTTCTTCTTTTTTTTTCTCTCTCTTTATTTTTTCTTTCATAAACTGCGCTCTAAATGCATATAGATAACCCTAAAAATGTATCAGCGTGTTTTTAAATTGCGGACGCATACTCGAGCACTCATCAGGTACGCCTCGAACGCAAGTCCTCTAGAATTAGCACCTTGGGCATACATTGAGCACGATACTTTTAAAATCGGAGTCTAGGATGCCCTGTGGGCACGCCTCAAGCGCAATATTTCTGGAATAGGCGCCTAGAATACATCTTAGATGCACCCCGAGTGCAATACTTCTGAAATTTGCACTTTAAGCTTTTAACGTGTGCACAAAAAACTCCTAGTTTGTACCACTAATTTTAACTAAACACATAGTCGAGCACACATATTACACTAGTTTTAACTAAAGAAAAAATTATATA
This sequence comes from Nepenthes mirabilis, assembly GCA_025585075.1. Lineage (NCBI taxonomy): Eukaryota > Viridiplantae > Streptophyta > Magnoliopsida > Caryophyllales > Nepenthaceae > Nepenthes > Nepenthes mirabilis. Next base: position 1,856 of record JAODPA010064074.1, on the reverse strand, counting down.
ACTCTACATTTGAAATTATATTCGTTATAATGAGATATAGTATTTCAAATGCTAAGAAAAAAACTTCATTGGTGTACATGCATTTTTCATGTGCACATTAGGAGTAGATACTTTGCCAAACCTACGCAGGTTTACTCATCATGTTGTAAGGCCCGAATTCTCATTTTGATTATTTTTTATGTATGGATTGTCACGTGTGGGTTGGGTTTGGCCATAATTGCTGAGTTATTGAATTTTAATTATTGATCTGCGTATTATGTGCTTGGGACGTGACACATGCATTGTTCACCTATAGTACTGAAAAAGTCTTTACTTGAACAAATCTTCACACGAAAATCTAGCAAAAGTCTATCTAGACTATAATTAAAAATCAATATATATAATGAGTATGAGACTCATAATGAGGTAAATCACAAACCAACAAAAAGCTCACTTGAAACTTTTCGATATTTTTGATTATTCTACTATAATGCAAGTATTGTCGAGGGGGCAATGTTGCCATTTCCATCTATCAGAATGTGGTCTTCCAGCAGCTTCCTTTGCCCGCAGTAGTGGTTGCATGCCTCCATAATACAATAAGGTGTTGGGACCGGACCGATTGTTTAAATCATGAGAAAAGAATCAACGACGTATGGCAATCACATAATAATTACAAATAATAAAATAAAATACAATTTTTATGTGAAAAACTCTATTTAGAATGAGGAAGAAAAACAATGGGACATTTCATCCGTAAATATCCTAACTATACAATATTGCTGTTGCACAAACCCCAAATATAAGGTCATAACACCTTATCTCAAATGAGTCTGAACAATAAATAATACAAGTTGAAAGATAATGAATAAAATCGATAAACATTCTTCTCAATTTTAAAATCAACGTATCCAAGGTCAGTGGAGATTAGAACACAATTCGAAACTCAATCGGATACATGAATTTTTTTTTTATCTTTTTTCTTTCTTTCTCTTTTTTTCCATAAACAGCGCTCTAAATGCATGCAAATAACCCTAAAAAATATATCGGCACGCTTTTAAGATACAGGCGTACGCTTGAGTATTCATCAGGTGTGCCTCAAGCGCAAGCCCTCTGGAATCAACGCCTTGGGCGTACCTTGAACACGATACTTTTGAAATTGGAGCTTAGGTTGCCCTGCGGGCACGTTTCGAGTGCAATACTTATGGAATAAGCACCTAGGACGCCCTTGGATGCGCCTCGAGCACAATACTTCTAAAATCTACATTTTAAGCTTTCGAAGCGTGTACGAAAAACTTCTGGTCCGTATCACCAATTGGCATGTAAAATGATTATTGACCTACACAAAAGTGACCTATAATCGAACGTAAGCGTGTGCCATTCTAGTCCCCGATGTTGCATTGTCTCTGGCAATTGCTATCCGTACCATTGCCATGCTACTCGGACAAGTTGATCCCAAAATCAAAAAGCCTGCTAGTTGTCTTGTTAAACTATTATTCGGATTCAAGTGTAGCTAATCTAGAGCAATTGTGGCCTATAGTTGCTGAGAGAGAATCTATACCCACTCGTTGAGAAGCTGAATCCTAAAATACCTTCAAATATTACCATTATGCTCCTTGAAATGGATTAGACTAAGGCACCAAACCTACTCAGGTGCCCTAAGGCTCTTCAAGCAAAGGACTTTGGAGCCGCGAAGGCCTTTATCAAATGCTATTGCTCAGCATCTGCTGTTGCTATTATGGTATATATATAAATATAATGTGCTTAAAACTTTGGTAGTAACCTTTTGTTAATGTCATGTTATTTCCTAGTGGCAGGTTCTTTCTGCGGCGAGTGATAATGGACGATACCAAACTTCTATAAAATCACACGGACCCATA
>JAODPA010064063.1:0-11055 GCA_025585075.1 Nepenthes mirabilis | reverse complement strand
TTAAAGAAATAGATAATTAAAATTTAGAAACATAATACCTCTTATCTCTATATGAAAAACGCAGCCCCGTGTCGGCGAATTAAGGTTGGCCATTACGCCGATGTACGACGTCCGTTCAAAGCCTTTCGCTTAAGCAATTGAACGGTGGTGATGGACCCCTGTTTCAAAAATTCAAAGCTACGGATAAATAATGACCGTTTATCTGACACGAAACTAACATCATTGGTGGATCACGAAGCAGAGTAGTTATTATCCCCCAAACCTTATCGCCTGAATATTTCGGGACCACTAGTTTCTCGAGTAGGCAGGTGGAAGGCTACGATTAGGTACTTCGCAGCGTAGGGGAGCTTCTGTGTTGCCAGCCCAGGATGATTGAGAACGCCGCTGGGCCCCAGATAGAGATATTAATCAGTGAAAACTGGGCCCAGTTTAATGGCTAAATATTACAACTTAATGTCATAATAACAACATTTAAAGAATATTTAATTTTCATATTATATAACAGGATATGGACAGAGAGTTTATAATGGAATGAAATTAATCAACATTATCCAACCAATCTGGAATTTTCAGATCAAAATAAATGCTAATTTTGTCTAATAATTTTTGTACTAAGCAATTGTGGGTCTCATCTTTTAAAATTCTAAAATATTTAAAAAAAGTTAACTTTTTTAAAAAAAATTTAGTTGCCATTAATTAATATAAATTTGTTATGTGCGTAGAAAGTATAAATTATTTAAATATTGGATACGTTCTTGGATTCAAAATTTGAATAGATTCGAGTTGATTGGGTCGTTTGGACCCGGTTTCGTTCATCAAGTCTAGATCCTACATATAATTACAACAAATGAAAGATTAGGTATTAGTGGGATGTTATTCCACCGAAAATACTCCGACGCACAAGTTAGTAATCGGCTTTCAACTTTTAAGAAGGAAAATTTAAATGAGGACAGAGATGGAGAACAAGGAGTGTTTGATATGAGACTTTGGTCTTAAACGTAAGAGGCATTCTTGCGGCTCGTTGAGAGTAGAGTCTCTCAATCCTGTATTCGTGAGGAACGTAGAAAGAGAGAGAGCGTGCCCATGCCTTGTAAGCATAAGAGCTTGAAGGACTGGCGGAGCACTATGTAAGCTTTTAGGGGGAGAACATCTCTGAAGTCGGAGTGATTAGAGTGTGATTACAGTAATGAGAGCTTTTCAGGCTTGGAAGTGAACATGCACTAGAGTAGAGATTTCGTGGGCTTATATAGATGGAGTGCAGAGCGACCTTCCTTGAGCAAGAAGGTGCAATTTCTGCACTTTGTCGGGTGACCTTCATTGAGTAGGAAAGCGCGATTCCTGCACAATCTGTTGGGATTGCTTCCTTTTTTGGCGGTTAACGGTTCTCAGAATTACTTGCCTTCATTTCGTATTTTGTTACCGTTGGGGTTTACAGTGGATAGGAAGAGAGAATCTGGTGCCTTTCTCATAAGAAGGGTGTTGAATCTGTTGATATCCGTTATAGTGCAGGTTGACTTCTGAGGAAGGCGCGAAATCAGAAAGAAAAATCGTTGGTGGTTGTGTACAGAGGTGTGGGCCCAATTGGGCCGGACCCATGTGAGATTTTTCTCCCTTGAGTTTACTTATTACAGTGCTTCTGGTTAATAGAAATGTTGACTGTCTCATTGGAACATGTTGGCCACCCAATTGGCCTCTTATACAGTCAATGCTAGCGTTGAACTTTTAGGCACACGTATGGGCCTTCGTGGGTCTAGGCCACTTTTCTTATTGGGTCAGCCCATTATAGACACACTTATCACTAGCTCCCCATACAGGTGGTTTGAATTCTGGCTTTCGGCATGTTCATAATGGGATGTGTCTGACTGTCATTTGTTAAGGGTGACGAAGCTATTGATCGTCTTGGACAAATTCCAAAGAACTTGGTGAATGAGATATTTACCAGATTTGTTGACCAAATTTGCCAAATTCGGGATAATCTGGCGAAAAAAATATTGATCGAATTTGTTAACTGCCTTGGCCAAACTCCAGAGAACTCGTGAGAGTTGGAGAGACGTATGATCATTAGTCGGCCTGTCAGACGAAAAGGTGGCCATGTATCTTCATACGGTAATTCAGGATCCCGGTAATTAATGCGCCGGTGGATTTGATTCAACGGCGCCCTTCTAGGAAACGACACGTGATAGTAATGATGGCGCACGTTTACGATGTGATTAGTATGTTCACACTGGCCTTTAAGTTGTACGCCCGCTTTTCTTTGTATTTTCCCATGCTTTCCTCTATTCCTTCGTCCTCATTAATCTCGAAAAGAGAGAAACCCTAGACATCTTACTACTCTCCCTATTTTCATACCCATGGCTTCTATTGCCAATATTGATTCTATCCTTAATGAAGGTGATATGAAGGAATTGTACGTGGAGTACAATATTCCTAAGGAGGTTGATTATTATGTTCTCAAGAAGGACAATAGAGCGTTCCTTCCTCCTGAGGGTTTCATGACCATATACAAAGCCCATCTGCGGAGTGGGCTACGCGTTCCAATCCCCGATGAGTTGCTGTCAATTTTTTGGGCACTTCAAATCCCAATCGCACAGTTTCATGCAAATGCGATTCGATATTTATGCATTTTCTGTATATTCCTCCGTTAGTGCTCGAGGCAGCTTATGATGTCGATGGTCAGAAGGCTTTTTAAACTCAACTAGGGAGCGGAGTGGATCTCCCTGGCCCTACGCGGCGGTCTTCAGGTAAGCACTGTCATATTTGACTCTTTGAAGAATTAAAAGAATCGGTTCTTTTTTGTTCACGTAGGTGAGTCTTGGCCGTTAACCAGGGAGTGGGGCAAGGTGCCTGATGTGTATGCTGGAGCACCTTCTGAGGTAGAGGTAGTGTCCCTGTCGTGGTTGGCTAAGCTAGTTGAGAGCCACATTGAAAATTTTCAGAGAGACCACTTGGTCTCCCGTGCTGAGTCCAAAAAGGCTAAGTGGGGGCCTGCTTATCCAGAAGAGAAGGTGAGGGAACTGCCCAAAAAGAGGGAGGTAGGGCCCTTCGTGATCAGAGAGCCATCCTGTGAGGGATCGCCTGAGGGCTCTAGGGTAAAAGGATGGTGCCGCCCTCCGCATCCTCCTCCCACAAACCTAGGAGCGTGTTAGCTGGTTAGCTTTTGGGTATTGGTTATAGTTTCGGTCTAAGCGGCGTCGAGCTTATTGATGAGACTTCTAGGACCAGATTTCAGTCCTCTGCCAGCTGCGTTATTTTGGCCTTGTCATATCCGGAGTGCTTGGGCCCGGTGGAGTTTCTTATGGGTCCCATAGCGGAGATGGCCGCTGATTTTTCGAAGCAGATGCCATCCGATGAACCCAAGGAGGCGCCTGCTATTGTACCGTTGGAGGAGCCTGCTACTGGGGATCTTTAGGAGGCTCAGGGGGCTCCAATTGTCGAAGAGCCTGCTTAAGAAATTGGTGATATCGTGGAGGTGCTGGAGGAGCCCTCTGCTAGGGAGCCGTTAGGGATGGAGACACTTTCTGCGGGGTTTCTAGAGGAGCTTGTGGAGGAGGTCACTATCAGGTCTTCTCGAGAGGGATCCTGTCCTAGTCTGCCGCCGTCGGAGCCCGGGCCGCACGTCAGGCCCATAAGGCCAGCGCGAAGGATCTGGTAGGTATACTTTTGTAACTTGCTCTACCTTTTATCTTATCGTTACTGACTCTTGACTTTTTCGCAAACTGATAAAGTCGCGGGCATAGTCGTGAAGGCGCTTGGATAGAGAGATAAGGTGATCTCTGATAGGGATATTGAGATCACTTGACTTGATGCGGAGTTGGAAGCTGTGAAGGCGGTGCATAGGGAGAATGCTGCTACCCTGGAGTTTGTCTTGCCTAGCCTGGAGGCGGAGAACATTAGTTTAAAGGAGGAGGTTGCTAGTTTGAAAGAAGCTATGGTGGCTGGCCTGGGGGTGGAGAACGGTTGTTTGAAAGAGGAGAACGCTCGCTTGAAGGAGGAGAACGAATGGGTCAAGAGGCGTCTTGACCAGCTTGCGGGGTAGATGACTGCTCTAGAGAATGAGCTGAGTCTGCGTATTCACCCTCACAAGGTCGCGGACATGATGCTTCATGGTTATGAGAGATGATCAATATCAGTCGGCGTATCGTGCAGCTGGTTGATCCTAATTTTTCGATCGAGTTCATTGACCTATCTAATCAGTCTGCTCAGCGCCATGGGAGTCTCGTGGGGGAGCCACAAGATGATCGAGGGCCTCCACCACCTCCTTAGTTTTTCTACTCTTAGCTCTCTTCTGTTTTATGATGTAAACACACTTTGTTATAATAAAATGAGTGTTTTCATGTTGTGTGCCTTTGCTTTCATTGTTGCTACCAGTTTTGTCGATCACTATACTGGGCGGCCAACTTGGTATACTTCTTGTAAGTTGGTCATCTGCCTTGTTTTAGGCGTTCATGGTAATTCCCTAAGGAGTGGGGTACTTGGGTTATTTTCAAGGCTTTCGTTTGCGTTAAGCCGACCTAATACTCGCTCACGAGTAAAGCTTGGTGGCACTGCCCAAGTGTAAACTTGGGCGGCTAGCTTTGGAGGAGCATTTTGTTCCTGTCGACCATCATTAACTGATCATACTATCTCCTTGTGAAGGAGGTTATCATGTATACTGTGCTAGCCTCCTAAGATTTTTGACCGTGAGGACGGAGGGGAGCTTATCTACCCAAGAGCCCCCTGCGTCTTCTAGCTTGGTTTTAAGTCCGTGGAGTAGTGTTTTATTTGTGACCTCCACCTATCCATTTGCTTAAGGGTACGCCACTGAAATGTGGACCAGTCTAATGTCAAGGTTGGTGCAATACTTGATGAATCGTTTTTCTGAAAATTAAATTTCGTTGTTAGTCACTATAACCTCTGGAATGCCAAATTCACTGATGATACTCTGGCGAATGAATTCAAGAGCGTTGTACTCTATGATCTTGGCCAGCGAGATGGCTTCGACCCATCTGGTGAAATAGTCGATACCCGTTATGATAAATTTTCTTTACCCCATTGCAATGGAAAATGGGTCGAGAATGTCGAGCCCCCACCATGCGAAAGGCTAAGGCGCCTGGAGGGACTTTAGCTCTGCGGATGGCTTGTGGTGAAGGTTACCTCGAAGCTAACAACTTTGACACTTCTTTACGAACTTGAGTGCATCCTTTTACATTGATCGCCAGTAGTAGCTTTTTTGCATGATCCTGAATGCTAAATTCTTACCACCGACATGCGATCCACAAAACCTAAGGTGGACTTCGCCAAAGGTGTAGTTAGTTTCCTCAAGGTTAGGCTCCGGAGATATGGAGTCTAGTAACCGCGACAATACAGCCGTTCGTCGATTACAGTGTACTAGTTGACCATCTTCTTGATCTGTTTGGCTTCCTCTCTCTCTTCTGGCAGTGCTCCGTCATCCAAATACCTTAGATATGGCATCGTCCAATTTTTTATCTCGAAGATTTGCATCGCTTCCTATTTTTCTATGTTGGGAGTATTCATAACCTCCTTCATATCCCTCGAGTACTGCTCTAGATTTTCGACCGCCGTCGCTCTACCCAATTGGTCGGCCTTTCAGTTTTCAATCCTGGGAACACGAATCAGGGTCAGATTATCAAAACTCTGGATTACCTCCCTTGCCTTGGCCAAGTTCTTGGCCATGTATGGGTTGTTCACCTTAAAGCTCCTATTAACCTGGTTGAAGATTAGCTCAGAGTCGCTGTAGACAGCCAATCATCTGGTTGAGCATTCTTTGGCCAATCTTAACCTGGCTAACAGGATTTTATACTCGGTAATGTTGTTGGTAGCCGAAAAGTCGAGTCTAAATGAATACTTCATGTCAAACTTGTCAGGGGATCTGAGGACCACCTCGGCACCGCAGCCTGTATCTGCGGACGAACCGTCTACGTAGAGGATCCATTCTGGTATTTCCTCATACTGTTTTGCGTTCTCAGGGAGCTGTTCTTCGAGAATTGGGGTCACGATCTCGATGATGAAGTCGACCAGAGCCTGCCATTTAATGGCAGGTCTGAGTTGAAACTTGATGTTAAACTTGTCCAATTTAATAGCCCACTTTACCAGTCACCCAGAAACGTCTGATTTTTAGAGAATACTTTTTAGAGGATGGTCGGTGAGAACGATCACACGGTGTGCCTGAAAGTAGGGCTTTAGTATTCATGCGGAGAATACGAGAGTTAAGGCTAACTTTTTTGTGCGCGGGCAGTGTATCTCTAGGCCGGTTAGTGTTTTTGCATACGAGGACGAAATTGAGGGACACATCTGATACTGCAAGGTAGAGGTATAGCTCCTCTCCATCCTTGGGTGACATTAGTAATGGCGGGCTAGTTAGATACTGTTTTAACTCATCGAATGCCACCTGGCAGTCTGTCGTCCATTGAAAACCATTCAATTTCGTCCCCCTCAAGACCTTTAAGAACGGATGATACTTGTTACCAGACTTTGCTAAGAAACGGGACAAGGCTACCAGTCGTCCGGTCAGTTGCTGGACATCCTCGACGCTCCGGGGAGGGGCCATGTCCGCGAGGGCCTTGGTCTTCTCTGAGTTTGCCTCGATCCCCCGTTGGGAGACGATAAAACCCAAAAACTTTCCTGAGACCACTCCGAAGTTACATTTGGCTGGATTTAGCTTCATCTGGTGCGCGTGGAACACTCCAAATGATTTTGCCAAATCGTGAATATGGTCGCTGGCAGTTCTGTTCTTGACAAGTACGTCATCGACGTACACCTTCACATTGTGGCCGATCTATTTATAAATATTTTATTTACGAGCCGTTGGTAAGTGACTCCTACGTTCTTCAATTCGAAGGGCATTATTTTATAACAGTAAGTGTCCTAATCCATCATAAATGAGGTGTGCTCCTTATCCTTCGGGCTCTTTCGGATCTGATTATAACTCGAGTATACTTCAATGAAACTTAACAGCTCATATCCGAACTTCGAGTCCACCAGCAGGCCAATCCTGAGTAAAGGAAAGCTATCATTCAGGTAGGCTTTGTTAATGTCGGTAAAATTGACTAATATTTATCATTTTTTGCTACTTTTCTTTACCAAAATGATGTTAGAGAGCCAGTCGGGGTACTAGACTTCTCTGATAAAATCGGTGTCCCGTAGTTTCCTTACTTCATCTCGGATGGCAACCAACTTTTTTACCGAGTGGTTTCTCCACTTATGCCTGACGGGCTCGTGGTCTGGATCGAGTCCCAACCTGTGGACCATTACTCTAGCTGGAATCCCAGGTATGTCAGCCATAGTCCAAGCAAAGATGTCAGCATTCTAATGCAAGATCATGATTAGCTTATCGTGCAGTGTGCCGGTGAGTGAGCCACCAATCTGTACGCACTTCTTCGGATCCTTTGGGTTTAATGGGATCAGATCGGTTGCCTCACTAGACTGCACCTACTGCAGAGTTATTTCATCTCGATGGTCGAGTTCACCTACCGTTCTGGTACTACCGCTAGGAGCGATTTAGGACATGTAACATGTCTACCCAGTGATCTGGTCATTCGGCACTTTGTCCACGCCATACGGTATTGGAAACTTTATTTTGAGATGCGGTATTGAACTGATGGCTCTGAACGTCGTTAGGCACGGTCGGCCTAGTATAGCGTTGTATATGGTGGGCAGGTCGACTACCAAGAAGGTAAGTATACGACTTATCGTTTTTGGGTATGTGCCTTAGGTAACTTCTAATTGGATCGTCTCTTGGACGGGTATTGGTTCGTTGTCAAGGCCGTATAGTGGGCCTTCAGCAGGTTTTAATTAATTTTTTTTAAACCAAGTTTAAAAAATGTATCGAGGTAGAGTAAATTATGAGAACTTTCATTATTAATGAAGACTCATTTCAGTTGACAGTCAACGTTACCGTCCGAAATGAGCGTAGATACAACAAAGGGATCCACATGGGGGGAAATTACATATGCTAAGTCGTTGTCAGTAAAGCTAATGACATTGTCCGCGGTGCGTTGCTTCTTCCTCCCAATCTGCTACTCCTTGTCTACCGTCGAGTTCTTGGCCGATCGGATATGGATCATGTTGACCACTCCTACCGCAATACGATTTCATGGAGGGGAAGGCTCCGATCCTTCTTCGCCTGTAGTACCAAAGCTCTGGCTCGAGCCCTTAACGAACCTAGTGAGATGGCCCCTTCCAATCAACTCTTTTATCTCCCTCTGGAGAGTCTTGCAGTCTCTATGGAATGTCCAGAAGATCAATGAAAATCGTAATACTTGGCCGAATTTTCTCCCTCCGCCTTTTTAAGTGGTTTTGGTCACTTAAGAAATTTCTCCCCACAAATCTGTATGAGGACGTTCGAACGCATATCAGTTAAGGACGTTAGGTTGATGAGCCCATAGTCCTTGCGCTTTGATTGTCCGGTCCTATGGTGCTTTCTTCGGGAATGATCGTCGCCGTTAAACTTCCTCTTTTCTTCTCCCGGGAACGAGCGAGGCTGTTCGGTCCATTTTAGACGTTTAGCCTCGTTGGCCTCTTTCGCCGCTGCGTAAGCTCGGGTGATAAATTCTGCCTCCCGGAAGGTCTATGGGTTCTTATGTGCCAGGTGTGTGAAGAAATCCCTGTATGTCAGCGCGGAAATGAAGCTGTCCAACTTCATCTCCTCCGTGAGCCTGGGGATCCACCTGGCATCTATCACGAAGCGATCTAGAAACTTTCACGGGTTCTCTCCCAACTTCTACTTGATGTGGGAGAGGTATCATGGTTGTTTCTCTTCTTAGTGACTGAAGGCGTACTGGGCCAAAAAGGGGTCAGCCAACTCCCTGAAGTTCCTGATTGAGTCTGAAGCGAGGTGGTGGAACTATATATGAGCGTCCCCCTTAAAGGTGAGCGGAAAGTAGTGGTACATTGCTGCGTCCTCTAACCCTTATTAACTCAGAAGGATACAGAAACGATCAAGATGATCCACTGGATCAGCGCTCCCATCTTAGGAGTCAAGGGGAGGCATCTTGAACTTGGCTTGCATTGGACGGTTTAAGATCTCCACTGTGAAAGGAGATCTATCCAGATCGATAGCGTGCTCATCGTCCTTGAACATGTGATTCCAGATATTCTCCAACCTGGGGTGTACCAGAGCAGAGTTGGTTGATCTCTTAGAGTTGAGATAGGTCCTCAACTCAATTCCTTTTCTGGTGTGGTCAGTAGCCGGTCGGCTATTGCTTCCACTAGATCTGACAGTCCTGGAGGCTCCCTCCTAGGCCTGGGTCCTGGTCCATGGCTGTGAGTATCAGGGGTTTCTCCGTTTCGAACTTTTTTTCAGAGTCACGCTTTTTGAGGGCTCTTTAAGCTTGGGTTGGCTTGGAGCACGCATAAATTCAAGCATCTGGGTGTAAGCCGACCTTCTGGGTTTTTTGGCCTTTTCTCTTGGAGGCTGGTGTAAGGATTGTCGCAGGCAGATCCCCCAGTTGAGAGTGCTCCTGTCGAGAGCAGAATATCTTGAGTACCTTGTTGGTGTTCTGTATATGTTCTAGCAGATGTAGAAAGAAAGGCGCAGGCACCCCGTTGACCGTCCCGTTGACCATGGTACCAGCAGCGTGGTCCTGGAAAAGAAAGGTTACGTCTCTAGTAGGTTTGCTAGCTTGCACTATTGTGTTCACCATTCTGGTTTGCTTGAAAAGTGAGAGTTTTGCTTGAGAAAATGTGGTAGGCTTTTTGTAAGCATTTTTCACAGATTGTGCCAATGATGGATCCTTAGATCTAAATTTTGAACAGATTCAGGTTGATTGGATCGTCTAGATTCGATTTTATTTACTAAATTTGGATCCTATACACCACTACAACAAATAGGATGTCAGATGCTGGTGGAATATTGTCTTATCGAAAATATTTCGACGCTTAAGTCAGTAATCGGCCTTCAACTTTTAAGAAGAAAAATTTAAATGAGGGTAGAGAGGGAGAACAAGGAGTGTTTCAGATGAGAGTTTCGTCTTAGACGTAAGAGGCGTTTTTGAGGCTCGTTGAGAGTAGAGTCTCTCAATCCTGTGTTCATGAGGAACATAGAAAGAGAGAGAGAGAGAGCGTGCTCGTGCCCTATAAGCGTAAGAGCTTGAAGAACTGGCGGAGCACTATGCAAGCTTTTGGGGGGAAAACGCCTCTGAAGTCGAAATGATTAGAGTATGATTACAGTAATGAGAGCTTTTTAGGCTTGGAAGTGAGCATGCATTGGAGTGGAGACTTCGTGGACTTATATAGATAGAGTGCAGCGCGACCTTCCTTAGGGGGGAAGGCACGATTCCTACACTTTGTCGGACGACCTTCCTTGGGTAGGAAGGTTTGACTTATACAATTTGTTGGGATTGCTTTCTTTTCTGACGGATAATGATTAATAGGATTACTCACCTTCCTTTCATATTTTGTTACCATTGGGGTTTACAGTGAGTAGGAAGAGAGAATCTGGCGCTTTCCTCATAAGAAGGGTATTGAATTTGTTGATTTTCGTTATAGTGCAGATTGACTTTTGAGGAAGACGTAAAATCAGGGAAGAGAATCGTTGCTGGTTATGTATGGAGGTGTGGGTCCAATTAAGCCTAGCTCATGTGAGATTTTTCTTCCTTGGGCCTGCTTATTACAGTGCTCCCGGCCAACAGAAACGTTGACCGCCTCATAGAAGTATGTTGGCCGCCCAATTGGCCTCTTATACGGTCAACGCTTGCGTTGACCTTCCAGGCACACGTATGAGCCTTCAATGGTCTAAACTGTTTTTCTTATTGGGCCAGTTCATTATGGGCGTATCTATCAATATTAGTTATTTTACTAAGCAAAGATTTTTTTTTTAATAAAAAATAGAGAGAGAAAGTAAAATAAGCACTAAATATGGACTATATTACGTTAAATATAATTATAATGTCACAATGTGTATTTTTTAATGTTAATGGCTTAGGTTTGGAGACCTTTAGGCGTCCTTGATCTTATTATATTAGTCCTTGATGCATGCTCAAGTTGTTGGTCCACTTGGGTGCAACCTTCATTGTGCCCTTCTCTTTTGAATTTTATAATAATATTGGCGGCACAGCT